>JAQZBX010085042.1:0-13178 GCA_029593785.1 Cabassous unicinctus | reverse complement strand
ACCCTTAACCAAAACCCTATCCCTAACCTAACCATAACGCTAATCCTAAACCCCAACCCAAGCCCTGAACCTAACCCTAACCCTAAACCTAACCATAACCCTAATCCTATCCCTAACCTAACCCCAAAACTACCCCTACCCCTATGCCTAACCCTAACCCTAACCCTTAGCCTAATCCTAACCCAAAACATAATCTAACCCTAAACTTCACCCTAACCCTAACCCTAAACTACTGCTTTGGCTTAGCATTAGCTAAAAGCAGTGTGTATTCATGTAAGTGAATGTAAGTGCATAGAATGCAAACAAACCAAACACTAACTTTAATCCTAACAGTAACCCTAACCCTATCTGTAAACATAACACTTACCCTAAACTCTTCTTAACCGAACACTAACACTAACGGTAACCCTAACCTGACCCTAACATTAACCTAACCCTAAACCTCAACCTAACTCTAACCCAAACTCAAATGCTAACCTAAACCTAACACTAACCCTAACCCTAAACTTAATACTATCCCTAACACTAAACCAAACCTTAACCCTAACCATAGATACAAACCCTAAACCTAAACTTAACCGTAAACCTAAACCTAACCCATATCCTAACTCTATCCTAAACCTTACCCTAAATGTAACACTAATCCTAACCCTAAAGTTAATCTAAACATAACCCTAAACCTAACCATAACAATAACCCTAACCTTAAACTTTACCCTAACCCTAAAACTAACACTAACCCTAACCATAACCATAAACTTATCCTATCCCTAATCTAAACATAACCCTAACCCTAACCCTAAAACTTACCCTAACCCTCACCCTAAACCACTGCATTGGCTTAGCATTAGGTAAAAGCCGTGTGTTCACATGTGAGTGAAAGCAAGTGCTCAGCATGCATAAAAACCTTTAGCCAAACGCTAGCCCTAACACAAACCCTAACCCTATCGATAAACATAACCATAACCCTAACCTAAACCTAACCCTAACCATAAACCTAACCCTAATCCTCACCCTAACCTAACCCAAAACGTAACCCTACCCCTAAAACAAATTCAAACCTTAACCCTAACAATAACCCTTACCCTAACTTAACCATAATCCTAAAACTAACTCTAACCTAAACCTAAACTTAACCCTACACATACCCCTAACCCTAACCCTGACCTTAATGTAACCCTAACTGTAACCCTTACTCTAACCCAAAAACTTAAACATAACCCTAACACTAACCTCACCCTAAACTTAAACTAACTCTAAACCTTACCGAAACCCTAAACCTAACTCTAACCCTAACCTAATGCTAACACTACCCCTAACCCTAAAGCTAACATTAACCCAAATCCTAACCCTAACCCTAACACTAACCTTAAACTTATGCTATCCCAAGCACTAAAATTAACCCTAAAACTAACCTGACCATAACTTTAAATTAAACTAAACTCTAAACCTAACCCTAACACTAACTCTAATGCTAACGTATCCCTAACCCTATCACTAAGACTAAACTTAACTCTAACCCTAAAATTAATCCTAACCAACACTAACCCTGAACACAAAACCTAATCCTAAACTTAACTGTAACCCTAACACTAAGTCTAATCCTAAACCGATTGTAAACCTTTGCCTAACACTAGTCTTAATCCTAACCCTAAACTTAATCTAAATCTAACCCTATACCTATCCATAACCCTAACCCTAATCTTAAACTTTCCCTAAACCTAAACCTATCAGTAACACTAACCATAAACATATCAGTAACCTATCCTTAATCTAAACACAAGTCTAACCCTAAACCTAAAACTTACCGTAACACTAACCCTCAACCACTGCATTGACATAGCATTAACTAATAGCTGTGTGTTCACGTGTGAGGTAAAGCAAGTGCATAGCAGCCAAACAAACCATAACCCTAACCCTAACCATAACCATAAAACTAACCCTAACCCTAACCTAAACCTAACCTTAAACTTCAACCTAACCCTAAACATAACCTTAACTCAAACACTCACTTAAACCTAACCCTAAGCCTAAAACTAAACCTTACAGAAACCCTAAACCAAACCCTATCACAAAACCCTAACTGTAACCTCACTGCAACCCTAAACCTTAACACAAACCCTAACCCTAACCATCACCCTATCCGTATTCTAAACCTAACCCTAACCCTTACCCTCCCCCTAAACTTAACCCTCACTCTAACCTTAACCTAACCCTAAACCCAACCCTACAACTAACACGAACCCTAACCTTAACCCTAACTGTAATCTAACACTAAACCTAACCCTAATATTAAACCCTAAAATTAACAGTAACCCTAACCCTATACCTAAATCTAACCGTATCACTAACCTCACCCTAACCTTAAACAAACCCTAAACTTAACCCTAACCCTAACCTAATCCTAATACTAACCTTAAACTAACACTAACACTAATACTAACCCTAACCCTAAACCCGAACCCAAACCCTAACCATAACACTAACACTGACTCTAACTATAATCTTGACACTAACCTAACCCTAAACTTAAACCTACCCCTATCCCTAATCCTAACTGTAACCATAACCCTAACCCTAATCTAACACTAACCATAAACCTAATCCTAAACCACTGCATTGGCTTAGCATTAGATAAAATCCATATGTTGACATTTGAGTGATAACAAGTGCACAGCATGCAAACAAAACCTAACTCAAACCCTAACACTAACACTAAAACTTACCCTAACCCTAAACCTAAACCCAAACTGTAAACCTAACCCTAACCCTAACCCTAACCTTAACTCTAACAATAATCCTAACCCTAATCTAAAGCTAAACCTAACCCTACCCTAACCCTAACACTAAACATGACACTAAAACTAACCTTAACACTAATTTAACTCTAACCATAACCCTAACCCTTACCTTAACCCTAACCCAAACAACTGCATTGGCATAGCATTAGGTAAAATCCCTGTCTTCACATGTGAGTGAAAGCAAGTGCGCAGCATGCAAACAAACCCTAAAAAAACCCTACCAATAATAATAACACTAAAAATATCCATAAAAAAATCATAACCTAAACTAACCCTAAAACTAACCCTCACTCTAAACCTAACCGTAACCCTAACCCTAAACATTACCTTACCCAAACGCTAACCCTACCCCTACCCCTTACCAGAACACTAACACTAACCCTTATCTAACTCTAACTCAACCTTAACCCTAACCCCAATCCTAAACCTAATCCGAAACTTAACCCTTACCGTAACTTTTCCCTAACCCTAACCCTAACCTAACACTAACCCTAATCCTACACCTAACCTTAACCCTAACCCTAACCCTAAACATAATATAACCCTAACCATATCCTTAACCCTAAACCCTAAAGCTAACCTAACACTAACGTCACCCTAAAGTTAACCTAACCCTAAACCTAAACCTAAAACTAAACATAACCATAATTCTATCCCTAACCTAACCCTAACATTAACCCAGCCCTAAAGCTAACACTCACCCTAACTTTAACCCTAAACCTAACCCTCAGCTTAACCTTAACCCAATCATTAACCTAACTCTAAATGTAATCGTAAACCTAACTTGAACATAAATCTAACCCTAACCCAAAAGCTAACCCTAATCTCACCCTAACCTAAAACTAACCATAACCCTAATCCTAAGCCACTGCATTGGCTAGGCCTTAGGTAAAATCCATATGTTCACATGTGAGTGAAAACAAGTGCACAGCATGCAAAAAAACCCTAACTCAAACCCCAACTCTAACATTAAACCTAAACCTAACCCTAACCTTAATCCTTACACTAATCTAAACCTAACCCTAGGCCTAACCCTAAACTTAAACTTAACCCTAACCTTAACCCTTATCCTAACTGTAATAGAACCATAACCCTAACCCAAACCCTAACCCTAACCCTAACCCTAATCCTAACCCTAACTTAAACATTACACTAACCCTAATCTTAACACTAAACATAACCATAACCATAACACTAATCTAACCTTAACATAAACCTAATCTAACCTTAGGCCTATCCCTAAATTGAATCCTAAACCTAACCTAACTCTAACACTAACCCTACCCCTACCCCTAACCCTAACCCTAAACCTAAACCTAACCCTAATCTAACCCTTAACCTAACACTAACCCTAATATAACCCTAACACTAACCATAACCGTTACCCTAAGCTAACCGTAAACTTAACCTACCCCTAAACCAAACCCTACAACTAACCGTAACCCTAACCCTAACTCTAACCTTAATTTAACCCTAAGCCAAAAGCTAACCCTCACCCTAACTCTAGCCCTAGCCCTAACCTTAATTTAACACTAACCTTTTCCCTAACCCTAAACCCTAAAGCTAATTTAACACTAACGTCACCCTAAAGATAACCTAACCCTAAACCTAACCATAAACCTAAACCTAACCCTAAATCTATCCCTAACTTAACCCTAAGATTAACCATAGCCCTAAAGCTAACACTAACCCTAAATCTTACCCTAACCTTAACCCTCAACTTAACCCTAACAAAAACAATAACCTAAACCTAAATGTAATCCTAAACCTAACTTGAACCTAATCCTAATCCTAACTTGAAACCTAACCTTAATCTCACGCTAATCTAACCCTAACCATAACCCTAACCCTAACTCTAACCCTAACCCCTAACCATATACTAAATTTAACCTTAAATCTAACCCTAACCCTAACCCTTACCCTAAACCTCACCATAAACAACTGCATTGGCTTAGCGTTAGGTAAAATCCGTGTGTTGACATATGAGTGAAATCAAATGCATAGCAGCAAAAAAAAACAAGAATCGTACTTACCTTTCAAACTTGAGGTAACTACTGCATTCACAGAGAGTTAGGTTAAATCAGTGTCTTGAAGTTTATTGTAAGTGAATAAACATGCAAAGTAGCCAATGAAACAAGGTTCTTTTTTTGTTTTCTTAACCAATGATCTCACTAAATTCAGCCAGTTTTAGGGAAAAGCAGTGTTTTCAAGTTGATTTTACCTACATAGCAGTGTAAGAAACAAAAATCCTAGAATTCAAAAGTGAAGAAACTGTAGCTATGGAATAGTAAATGCAGTGTTTTGACATTCTTTGTAACTGAAAACAAGGACAGAGCTGCCAATGTAATGAGTATATCACATAATTTGGAAAACCGAATAACCAGTGCTTTGGCAAAGCATTAGGGGAAAGCAGTGTATTTACATTGATAATGAGTGAGAGGAAATGCATAGCAGCCAAACAAACAAGTACCTTAATTAACTTTCAAAGTTGAATTAACTCCAGGATTCACAGCGTGTTAGGTAAAACCAGTGTTTTGAAGATGATTTTAAGTGAAATCACATGGATAGCAGCCAATAAAACACAAATCATATTTAGATTTGTAAAGTGAAGAAACCACTGCATTGCCTTAGTATTAGGTAACAGCTGTGTCTATACATGGGAGAGAAAGCAAGTGCATAGCAGCCAAACAAACTCTAACTCTTACCCTAAACCTATCCAAAACCCTAATCCTATCCATAATCCTAACCCTAACCCTAACCCTAAACTAAACCAAACCCTAACCCTAAAATTAACCTTAACAGTAACCCTAACCCTAATCTAACCTCAACCCAAACATAACCCTAACACAAATGCTAACCCTAAACTTAATCCGAAACCTTCCCCTAACCTAACCTCAACCCAACCATAACCCAAACCCCAAAACTTAACCCAAACCCTAACCCTAACCCTAAACCTAATCCTAACCCTACACTAAACCTAATCATAGCCCTAACCCTGACCATAACCTTAAAACTTACCCTAATCTAACCCTAACCCTAACCTAACCTTAACAATAATCTTAACCCTAACACTAATCCTAAACCTTACACTAACCTAACCTCACCCGAACCCTAACCCAAACCAAACCTAACATTAACCCTAAACCTAATCCTAATCCTAACCCTACCCTAGCCTAACACTAAGCCTAACCCTAACCCTAACCCAAAACCTAACCCTAAACAAAACACTAAACATAAACCTTAACCACTGAATTGCCTTAGTATTCGGTAAAAGCCATGTCATCACATGTGAGAGACAGCCAGTGCATAGCGGCAAAAACAAAAACTTAACCCTGGCCCTAATACTAACCCTAACCCTATCCCTAACCCTAACCCTCTCCCTAACCCTAACCCTAAACTTTATCTAACCCTTACCATTACCCTAACCCTACACCTAACCCTAACCCTAACCCTGATCTAAAACTAACCCTAACCCTAACATAAACACTAACCCTAAACCTAAAACTTATCCAACCCTAACCTCACACCAAACCTCACCCTATCCCTAACTCTAACACTAATCCAACCTTAAACTTTACCTAACCTAACCCTAACCCTAACCCTAAACCTAACACTAACACTAACACTAACACTAACCCTAATATAACTTTAACCCTAACCCTTATCCTAACCCTAACACTAAACCTAAACCAAACACTAACCCTAATATAACTATAACCCTAACCCTTATACAAACACTAACCCTAACCCAATCCTAATGCAAACCTAACCTCACATTAAACCTCACCTTTCCCTAAAACTAACCAAAACCTTAATCTTAATTCTAACCCTAACCTACACTTTACCCTGAGCCTAACCATAAAATTAACACTAACACTTACCCCAACCCTAAAACAAAACCCTGACACAACCCAAACACTGAACATAATTCTAACCCTAACCCACCCCTAAATCTAGCCCTAATGCTAAATCTAACCCTAACCCTAAACATAACCATAACCCTAATTAAACCTAACCCTAACCCTAACCTTGAATCTAACACTAACCCTAACAAAAAGCCTGTCCCTAATTCTACCCTAACCTAAACCTAAAACTAATGCTAACCCTAAACCTAACACTTTCCCTGAATATAACCATAACCCTAACTAAGCCTAACACTAAACCTAACACTGACCCTAAAACTTAAACCTAGCCGTAACCCAAATCCAACAGTAACCCTAACGGTAACTCTAACCTTACCCTAATCTTAACCTAACCATAATCGTAAACCTAACGCTAACCCTAACCCTAACTCTAAACCTAACCTAAACATAACACTAACCATAACCATAATGCAAATCCACTGCATTGGCTTAGCATTAGGTAAAAGCCATGTGCTCACATGTGAGTGAAAGCAAGTGCATAGCAGCCAAACAAACCCTAACTCTAACCCTAACCTTAACCCTAACATAAACCTATCCATAAAGCTAACCCTAACCCAAACCTGAAACATTAATCTAACCCTAAGCCTACTATAATGTTAACCCCACCCGTAACCCTAACCCTAATTCCACCCTAAACCTAACCCATAACCTAATCCTAATCTCATCCTAACCCTAAACCTAATCCTAACACTAAATCCTAACAATAACCGTAATCCTAACCTTAACCCTAACGCAAACCATAACCCTTAAGTTAACATTAATCCTAAGACAAACATTAACTCTAACCCTAACCCTAATCCTAACACTATCCTAACCTGAAATGTAACCTTAACCCTAACCCCACCCTATCCTTAACGTAACAATAACCCTAAAATTAACCCTCAACCTAACCCTTTCTTAGCCCTATTTATAAAGCTAACCCTAACTCAAACCCTAACTCTAAACCTAACCCAAACCTAACCCTAATCCTAACCCTAAATCTAAACCTTAAACCTAAGCCTAACTGTAACCCTAACCCAAAACATAACCATAACCAAACACTAACACTAATCCTAACACTAATTATATCCCTAAATATACCCTTACCCTAATCCTAAACCTAACCCTAACCAAAACCTAACCCAAACTCAAACTCACCCTAAACTTAACTTAACCCTAAATCTAAACCTAGCCCTAACTCTAACCCTAACCTCACCCAAACCCTAACCCTAAACCTAATCCTTAACCTAACACTAAACCTAAACCTACCCCAACCCTAAACCTAAACCTAACCTTAAGCTAACCCTAACCCTAATCCTAACCCTAACATTAAATTAAGCCTAACATTATCACTTACCCTAACCCTAACTTCACCATAACTTTAACTTATACCTATCCCTAACACTAACACTAACACTAACACTAACTCTAACCCTAAACTAACCCTAACCCTAACCCTAACCTTAAGCCTAACACTAATCCTAAACCTATACCTACACCTAACAAAAAACCCTAAACCTAATCTATCCCTAAACCTAACTGTAAACACAAATCCTAACCATAACCTTAATCCGAACCCTAAACCTAACCCTAATCCTCACCCTAAGCTAACACTTACACTAAACCTACCTCTAACACTAACCCTAAATCTAATCTAACCCTAACAATATCTCTAACTTTAACCCTAATCATAACCATAAGCCGAACCCTAAACCTTACACTAACCTAAACCTAACCATAACCCAAACCCGAAACTAACCCTAACCCTAACATTAACCCTAAACCTAAAGATAACCCAAACCATAACCCTAACCCAGACGATTGCATTGGCATAACATTTGTGAAAATCAGTGTTTTTACATTGATACTGAATGAAAGCAAGTGCATATCAGCCAAACAAACAAGTATCTTACTTAACTCTCAAAGTTGAATTAATGCCTGCTCTCACAGTGTGTTAGACACAAGCAGTGTTTTGAAGATGATTTTAAGTGAAATAAAATGCATAGCAGCCAATAAAACACAAATATTATTAAGGTTTGTAAAGTAAAGAAACAACTGCATTGGTTAAGTATTAGGTAAAAGCTGTGTGTATACATGTGAGAGAAAGGAAATACATAGCAGACAAATGAACCCTAACCCTAAACTTAACAATAACCCTAACCATAACCCTAACCCTAAACCTACCCCTAACCAAACCCTAACACTAATCAAACCCTAACCATAGCCTAACCCTAACACTTACGTAAATCTAACACTAAAGCTGTCAGTAACCCTAACCTTATCCCCACCCAAAATTTAACCTAACTCTAACCATAACACTATGCCAAAACCATCCCTAACTCTAAACCTAACCTAACCCTAAACATAAACCGAAACTTAAACCTAACACTATTGCTAACCCTAAACCTAACCCTAACCCAAAACCTAAACCTAACGTAACCCTAAGCCTAACGCTAAACCAAATCCCTAATCCTAAACTTAACCCGAACCCTAACCATAACACTACTCCTAAGCCTAACACTAACCTTAAACCTAACCCAACCTTAACTAAACATAACCCTAACACTAATCTAACCCTAACCCTAACCCTAACCGTAACCCTAAACCTAAACCTAACCCAAACACTTACGCTATACCCAATCTCTAAACTAAACATAACACTAAACCTAACCTTAATATTAACCCTAACCCTAACCCTAAAACTACCCCTCACCCTAAACTTGACCTTAAACTAACCCTAAACCTAAACCTAAGCTAACACTAAGCCTAATTATAACCCCAATGCTAACACAAACTTCACAATAACTTTAACATAACCCTAACCCTAAACCTAACCGCAACCCTAACAATAACTCTCACCCTAACCTAACCCTAACCCTAACCACAACCTTAAACCTAACACTAATTCTAAACCTAAACCTAACCTTAACCCAAAAACCCTAACCCTAACCTAAAACTTAACTTAACCTTAAAAGCAAACCCTAACAATAACCTTAAAATTAACCATAAACTTGACCCTAATCCTCACCCTAATGTAACCCTAACCTTAAACCTACTCCTAACCTTAATCATAACCCTAACCCTAACCCTAATCTAACCCTAACCCTAACTCTAAATTTCACCCTAATCGTAACCATAACCCAAACCTCTACGTTATCCTAATCTAAAAATAACCATAACCCTAACCCTAAACCTAAACCTAACCCTAACCCAAACCGTAAGACTAACCCTAGATCGTTGCATTTGCATATCATTAGGGAAAATCAGTGTTTTTGCATTGATACTGAGTGAAAGCCAGCGCATATCAGCCAAACAACAAGTATCTTACTTAAGTCTCAAAGTTGAATTAACTCCGGCATTCACAGCACATTAGGCATAAGCAGTGTTTTGAAGAGGATTTTAAGTGAAATTACATGCATAGCAGTCAATAAATCACAAATCTTGTTTAGGTTTGTAAAGTGAAGATATCATGGCCTTGGCTAAGTATTAAGTAAAAGCCATGTGTATACATGTGAGCGAAAGCTATTGCATAGCATACAAACAAACCTTAACCCTAAACTTAACATTAACCTAACAATAACCCTAACCGTAAACCTACACCTAAACTATCCTAAACCTAACATAACCCTAAACTTAACCCTAATCCTAACGCTAACGCTAACATAACCCTAACTCTAATGCTTTTGCTAACCCTAACCCTAAACTCACCCAATATTTAACCTAAACTTAACCCTAAACCAACCCTAACTCTAACCTTAACCTAAGCCTAAAACCTGAACATAAATTTAACCTAACACTAATGCTAACCTTAAACCTACCCCTTACTTAAAACCTATAGCTAAACTTAATCTAAACTTAACGCTAAACCAAAACCCTAATCCTACCTTAACCATAACCCTAAAACTAATCCTAACCCTAACCCTAAACCTAACCCTAAACTTAACCATAACCCTAATCATAACCATAACCCTAACACTAAACATAAACCTAAATCAAACCCTAACACTAACCCTAAACTACTGCATTTGCTTAACATTAGGTAAAAGCCATGTGTTCACATATGAGTGAAAGCAACTGCATAGAAGGCAAACAAACCCTAAACGTAACTGTAATCCTAAACCTAACCCAAACCTTAAAATTTACCTAAACTCAACCCTAAACGTAACCCTATACCTAACCCTAACCTAAACCCTAATCTAACCCTACCCCAAACACTAACTCTAACCCTAAACCTGAATCAAACCTAACCTCACCCTAAAACTCACCCTATTCCTAAACCTAAACCTAACCCTTACCCAAATTCTAATCCTAACGTAACAGTAACCAACCCAAACCCTAACCCTAATCCTAAACCTAAACTTAGCCATAACCCTAACTAAACCTAACCCTAACGGTAACCCTAATTCTCACACTAAAACTTAAACCAAAAACCAAACCCAGCCCTAACCCTAACTCTAAGCCTAAATTAACCCTAACCCTAATTCTAAACCTAACACGAACCATAACCCTAAATGAAACCCTAACTCGAAACCCTAACCCTAGCCTAACCATAACCCTAACCTTATACCTTACACTAACACTAACCTAATGGTAACACAAAACCCTTACAGTAAACTAACCCATACCATAACCCTAACCCAAACTTTGACCTAATTCTAACCCAAACCTAAACCTAAAACTAACCCTAACCCAAAACCTAATTGTAACCCTAAACATAATGAGAACCCTAACTAAACCTGACCCTAACCCTAACCCTTACACTAAAACCTAAACCTAACCGTAACACAAACTCAGCCCTAACCCAAATGCTAACCTTAAACTTACCCTAGTCTTCACGTAACCCTAATCCTAAACCTAACGCTAAACCTAACCCTAATTCTAACCCTATCACTAACCCTAACCCTAATGCAAATCCACAGCATTGGCTTAGCAATAGGTAAAAGCTGAGTGTTCACATGTGAGTGAAAGCAAGTGCATAGTAGCCAAACAAACCCTAACTCTAAACCTAACCTTAACCCTAATCTAACCCAAACCATAAAGCTAACCCTAATCGAAACCTGAACCATAAACCTAAACCTAACCCTAACTTAACAGTAAGCTTATTGCTAACCCTAAACCTAACCCCAAACCAAACCCCAAACCCACCCAAAACCTAAACCTAACACTAACCCAATCCGTAACCCTAAGGCTAACACTAAACCTAATCCAAATATTAACAGTAACCCATACCCTAATCCTAACTTTAACCCAAACCATAACCTAAACCTAACCCTAACCCTAACCATAACCCTAACCATAACATAACCCTATCCATAAAGCTAACCCGAACCTAAACAGTAACTCTAAACAAAACTCTAATCTAACC
Source organism: Cabassous unicinctus (assembly GCA_029593785.1). Classification (NCBI taxonomy): domain Eukaryota; kingdom Metazoa; phylum Chordata; class Mammalia; order Cingulata; family Chlamyphoridae; genus Cabassous; species Cabassous unicinctus. Next base: position 1,111 of record JAQZBX010085042.1, on the reverse strand, counting down.
ATTACCCTAACCCTAACTGTAAACCCTAAACCTAACGATAACCCTAAGCTTAACCCAAACTCAAAGCCTAAACCTAACCAAACAATAACACTAATCCTAACACTTATCCTAACCCTAAACTAACCCTTACCTTAACCCTAACCTTAACCTTAACCAAATCCTAACCCAAACCCAAATTCATCCTAACATTAACATAAACCTAAACTTAACCATAACACTAACCCTAACTCTAAACTTAACTTCACCCTTACCCTAACCCTAACGCTAAACCACTGCGTTGGCTAAGCAATAGGTAATATCCATGTGTTCACATGTGAGTGAAAACAAATGTACATCAAGAAAACAAACCCTAAACCAAACCCTGACGCTAATCCCTAACTCTAAACTAAACATTACCCTAACGCTAACCCAAACAGTAATCTAACCCTAACCTAACACTAACCCTAACCCTAACCCTAACCCTAAACCTAATCCTAACCTTAAAACTAAACATAACCCTAACCTTAAGCCTAACCCTAACCCTAATCTAAACCTAAACCTAAAGCTAACCCTAAAGCTAAACCTAATGCATACCTTAACACTAACCCTAGACCATTTCACTGGCTTAGCATTTGGTAAAAGTCGTGTGTTTACATGTGAGTGAAAACAAGTTCATAGCAGAAAAACAACCCTAACAGTAACAGTAACCCTCATGCTAACCCTAAACATAAACTTTACCTAACTTTAACCCTAACTCTAACCCTAAACCTAACCCTAACCCTAACCCTAATCTAAACCTAAATCTAACCGTAACCCTAACCCTAAACCTAACCCAATCACTAACCCTAAACCTAAACCTAATCCTACCCTAACCTTACCCTAAATCTCACCCTATCCCTAAACCTAACTCTAACTCCAACCCAAACTCTAACCCTAACCTAACCCTAAACCTAACCCTAACCATAAACCTAACACTAAAACTAACCCCAACCCTAACTCAAAACCCTACCATAACCCAACCACTGGCAATAATTCTAACCCTAACGTAGACCTAACTCTAACCTGAACCCTAAACCTATGTCTAACCCTAAACCTAACCATAACCTTAACTAAACCTAACCCTAAACATAAC
>JAQZBX010085041.1:0-13178 GCA_029593785.1 Cabassous unicinctus | reverse complement strand
AGAGTTGGGCCTGGGGCTTAGGATAGAGCAGCAATCTGATCTAGATGGAAAGAAGCTGCTCCCTACCATCACTGTGATTTTCAGTCAGCCCCGCTTCCCCTTGTGTCAGGTGCAGAGTTAAGATGGCAGCTACTGGCTTATTTTTTTTTTTCACCTTTTTTTTATTGTGGGTAAAAATCAAATTTTTCACAATAAAAGCCAATATTTGTAAAATGATATATAAATATATATGCATATATGTGCATTTGCTTACATAAATGTTATTTTTTATATTTTATTTTAAAAGATGCTTAGATTACATAAATGTTAAACAAAAATTACAGGGTTTCCCATGTTCCCCAATGCAAGTGATGTGCCACACTAATGAAAGATGTTTATGTGGGATGTTACTGGCTTCTTTTTTTACTTGGACAGGTTCAAACTTTAGCCCACTGAATTTACTAATCAGTTGCTGAAGTTGGTGCACAACTGTCTCTTCCTCCTCCATTTTTGAGAAGTGGAGCTTACAATTCCAACTGTGGAAGAGCTCCTCAGGCATCTTGTGCCTCCAGTAGAGGATGGGCACCAGCCTCCATGGTGTGGAGTGCTCTACTTATTAATCTTCTCTTCTGATGGGTAGTTTCATCCTTCCATTATTTCAAGGATGTTGCATGATGTATTTCTGGTCTCCTTGAGCCCCCAAACAAGTGCTCTAAATAGCTTTGTGTGATCACCAACTGCCCCTTAACAGTAGCTGATTCTAGGAGCTCTTTACTCTACCACCATCTTGCTGGTTGTGCCTTGTAATTTTTGTTGGTGTCTAGGCATCTGCTTACCTTCATTGGTTTATTCAGTTGATTAGTTTCTCTTTCTACTCTGGAGTTTTATTTTGTTGTTGTTTTTCTGTGTGTTGTAAGGTTTCACTTTGACACTTCATTCCTCTTATTGTATTTCCTTGTTGTTGTCTATGTTCCTTTGGGAAAATATAGGACCAGAGAAAAGGAAAGATATAAGAAGAGAAAAAGATTAATAGTAATAACAGTAGTAAAAGGTAGAAGAGGAACCATACAACACCTAGGAAAATAAATAATTAACATGAGTGAGACGAACAGAGAAATAAGAATTTAAAAATTGGAATAGAAACAATGAAATGAGAAATAGAATACAGAAAAATATATAGAATGATTTTAAAGGCCATAGTGATGAGAAGAGAGGAAAAGAAAAAAGAAAAGATAGAAATAAAAAAGTAAAAAACAGAAAATAGAGTAAAGAGGAGAGAGAAAGGGAAATTAAAACAAAAAAAATTAAAGACCAACAGAAAGAGGTGAAATGAAGTAACAGAAAATAGAAGAATGAATGATGAAGGAGAGAAAAAAATAGCCTAAGAAAAAAAATCAGTAAATTGAAAAAAACAGGGGAGCAAATTAAGGGGAAACACAGCAAACAAAAAATAAGAGAGTAGAAACAAATTTTTAAAAAGGAGTAAGAAAAAAAGAACAAAAAACAAAAATTAATGTGGAAAAACAAACTTCCCTCTTAGACCCCTGAAGATCTTCTCAGGTTGCCAGTGGTCATCAATAAATCATCCTACTGCTTACTCTGGGCAGGTTTTGAATCAGGTTTTAGTGAGTAAAATAATGAAAATTTTAAAAATGGAAACTTTTTTTTAAAAAAATAAGAAATCCATGAAAAGCTAGTAGAAAAAGAATGTTTATATGTTCCTTATCATAATGCATCAGGTGGATGCCCAATAACCCATTGGAACACTTCTCTAAGAAGAGCCAGGAATCAAACCATGAACCTCTTATAGGCAAGAATTCTTCCACTGAGCTAAATTGTCTCCTTTAATTAGTTAGCATTTCAGAAGACTGTCTGTGCCCTTTTCCTTCGGCAGGTTAGAATCCTTGGAGTATGACATATTCCTGCTGATTAGGTGCCTGTCTGTCCCTCCCTTCTCTCCAATCAAATTTCTCTCTTTACCTGGGGAGCTGGCCATGACAGTCTGCCTGAGGAGATCCCCCTTCACTCTCCCTGTCAAATATCTCCCGATATTCAAAGGGGGTTCAGCAGGCCAAACTTACCACAAAGAAGCCATTCTCCATCCACCCAGACCCTTCTTCCTCCCATGGAATCTATTCTCACATTCCCTTCAGAGTAAGGAGACAGCAGCTCCACTTAGGTTATTTGCCTTGGGTGTGGGGTATATGTGCTACTTCCAGCCATAGGGGTGAGCAACTCACAATTTTCCTTTGGATTCTCGATTTTTCCAGTACTCTCCTAGATGGCTCAGAGCACCTTCCTATTCTATATATATCCAAAACAGCTTGCAGGGAGGAAGACCTCTGGTCTCCGCTCAGTTAGATGCAATTCTGGATTTTCCTTTTAGAAAAATTAACATTTAATAAAAATATTCCATAATCCATTGTGTTGATGAGTGCACATCTCTGTGATTATAATGAAAGCCATTGATTGTACACTTTGGATGGCTGTCTGGTGTTTGATTAGCATAGTTAAAATAAAAGAAATGATTCAGAGGAGTGAGATAAACCTTTCCTACATAATAGCAAGGTTAAGAATTACCAACAGACCTCTTGTCAGAAACCATACAAGCCAGACAGTAGAGGGAAAAATTAAAAGTTTTGAAAGAAAATAATACCCACCTAGAATTCTATACCCAGCGAAATTATCCTTCAAGTGTGATGGAAGGTGAGCTGGTGTAGCTCGGTGGTTGAGCGCCTACTTCACATGTATGAGGTCCCGGATTCAATCCCTGGTACCATCTAAAAAAAATTGAAGGAGAATTGAAGACTTTCTCAGAAAACAAAAATCAAGGGAATTAATTTCCAGTGGATCTTTTCCTGCAAGGAATGTTTAAAGAAGTTCTTTGGGAAGAAGGAAAGTAACATAGGCAATAAACTTGTATATACATAAATAAAGAAAGCACATTGGAGAAAGAGTAATGTTAAAATATCTTCTAATTTCCTTATTCTTGATTGATCTAAAAAAATAACTCTTCATTTATAGCAATAAGAGTAGTAATGTTTTGGTTGTTTATACCATATGGATAAGTAAAATGAACGATAGAAATGTCACAAGGGATGAGAGAGAACAATTGAGAATACATTGTTATAGTACATCTGTACTACATGTGAAGCAGTATAGTGTTATTTGAAGGAAAATTTGGAAGAATTAAAATATATATTGTAAACTTTAATACAAGCAATAAAAATAAGATAAAAAAAATTGATACACTAAGAGAGGAGATAAAATGGATCATATAAAATGCTCAATTGAAAACAGGAGGCACAAAAAGAAGTAAAACAAGAAACAATGAACATATATAATGAATCAAAAAGTTACTAATATGGTAGATATTAATCCAACAATATAAATTATTTAAAATGTACATAAATGTACAATACCATTTATTGTACACTTTGGATGGATTTATGTTCTATTAATATGCATCAATAAAATTGATTTCTCAAAGATGAATTTAGGTTATCTCTAATAATTTCAGATAAAGCAAATTTCAGAATGTAGAGTATTATCAGGGATAATGAAGGACATTGCACAATGATAAAGAGGCCAATTCCTCATTAAAACATACAAATCTAAACATGCATGCACCTAACAACAGAGCCTCAAAATGCATGAGGCAAACTTATAGAACAAAAAGAAGAATAAAAATAACAAATACAGTATTATACTTGGAGACATTACTATAAAGTACACTTAAAAATTAAAAAGTACTTGTATTAGTCAGCAAAAGGGGTGCTTATGCAAAATACCCGAAATCGGTTGGTTTTTATAAAGAGTATTATTTGGGGTGGAAGCTTACAGTTCCCAGGCCATAAAACATAAATTACTTCCCTCACCAAAGTCTTGTTGGAGCAAGATGCCTGCTGACATCTGCAAGGGTTCAGGCTTCCTGGGTTCCTCTCTTCCCTGGGCTTGTTTCTTTCTGGGCTCAGCTGCTCTGCTTTCTCCACAAGACCAGCTGTAGACTTTCAGGCAAACAGCTTGTCTCTCTTTCCGGGGCCTCTGCCATGTCTAATCGAGCTTTCTCTCTGCTCCTCTGTGTGTGTACTTCCCGGGCTCCAGCGTTAAAACTCCAAACTCTGTTCTCTGCCTTGTCTTTTCTCTGTGAGTCCTCACCCACCAAGGGCATGGGAATGCAACATCCTACCAACGTGGCCCAATCAAAGCCTTAATCATTATTTAATCAAGTAAAAGTGAAACCTCTGAAACCAAAATAATCTAATATGCCCAGAAAGACAGACTAGTTTACAAACATAATCTAATATCTATATTTGGAATTCATAAACAATATAAAACTGCCACAATAGGGAACATAAAATGTATGTTTTCAGACCAAAAAGGAATTAAACTTGAAATCAATAAATTAAATTTGGCTAGAAAATTCCCAGATATTTGGAGATTTTAAAAAGTCCTTCTAAATAATGCACTAGCCAAAGAGAAAGTCTCAAGAGAAATTTAAAATATTTTGAGCTAAATGAAAATGCAACTTATCAAAATTTTGATGATACATTGTATACTAGTCAGGGAAACAGAATCAACCAGTTGCATGTACATGTATGTGTGTATAATGGAAATATTATGAGAAATTTTATAGGAATTTGCTCATGGTGTGGGGATGAGCAAGTCCAATTCTATTGGTCAGGCCACAGACTGTGAACTCCAATGAAGTTTTTTAATGAGTTCCACAGGAGAAGCTGCCTAGCTAAAGTAGAGATGGAACTTCTCCCTTCTGACTGCTGAATTCATAACTTCGCTTGTTAAGGCCTGCAACTGGTGGATGAAATTTCTCTCATTATTGAAGGCAGTTTCCTTTGTAGATGTAATCAGCCATAGATGCAATTAATTTACTGATGATTTAAAGCCATGAATTATCCTCACAGTAACAATCAGGCCAGTGCTTGTTTGACCACACAACTGGAAACCATAACCTGGCCAAGGTGACACTTGAGCTTAACTATTACTGCTCACCTGTTTTCAACTTGGAACCCATATACAGCTCCTTAAATCATACTTAATCTCTATATTAAACCAATAACAGTCGTGTTTTCACCTAACTATACTCAAGTGTCCTGCGGACAACTAGAAATGCACTAATTTCCCCAGAATAGGCTGCAAGTCCTTGACTAATATTCACTCTTAAACTTGATGTCTATAACTTAAATACTATGACATGAAACTAATACAAATTACATCATATAATAAGGGGATATAATAGGAAGAAAACAAAGATATTGCTTTACATATACAAACATATTTATGACAAAACAAGGAAGAAATATCCATAACCATTATTGTCTTTGTTTCTGTAACTGGATATGTGTTCGAAGTTTGTATTTATCACTACCATGTTCCACTACCCATTCCGTGTTCCCTTTACTCTCAGCAAGCACCTCAGCTGGCTATATTTCTTGCCTTATGGGTGAACTACACCTTCACTCCTGAAGTTTCTGGGCCATTGGTAGTGCTGCCTGGATTGGGTGTTGCAGTTTTCCATTAACATAACCACAAGGCATAGTAGTAATTACATATACCCTAGGGGATCTCATGTATTTGAGGCTAACTCTTCCCTTATATTCCTTCATTGTGCAGTAGCAGCTTTATTTTCCCTTGATAATCAGGATCAATTACCCCAGTCAGTACAGTAAATCTCTTCTTTGACTGTTGATTCAGAGGCATGAGGAGCCCAAAGTGGCCAGTTTGCAGCATTAACTTCCAGTTCAATGGAATATTTGTTGTGTTTCCTGGTGGTAACACTCCTCCTTTTTGTACTAAGACCTGTAGAACAGCAAAGCTATGGCTTCAGAGACAGGAAGCAAAATTTTTCTAGTGAATTACTAGGGGTAATAGGGAGTGGTACCTCTCTAATTTCCATACCTCAGTTCCTGGGCCTGTGAATCCTGGCTATGGAAGAAACAGTACTGTAGAGTGGATCCGGATTTAGAGTACACACTGCCTCCTAAAGAACATTGCCCCAGCCCTGCACAGTTTTGCCATTCAGTTGTCACTGTAATTGAATCTTCAAAAAGCTTTTCCACTATTCTTTCAAACCAACTGCTTCAGGATGATGGGAACAATGTATGCACAGGGAATTCTATGAGCATGTGCACAATCTTGGAATCATTTGTTGTAAATTGGGTTCCTTGATCAGAGCCAATGTTGTGTGAAATACCGTGATGGCAGATAAGATACTCAGTAAGTCTTCCAGTGGTGTTTTTGACAGAATCATTGCATGCAATGAAGGCAAACCCATATCTAGAGTATGTGTCTATTCCAGTTAGAACAAATCAGTGCACTTTCCATGATGGAAGTCGTCAAATATAATCAACCTGCCACCAGGTAGCAGGTTGATAACCTTGGGGAATGGTGAAATATTGGTTACTGAATGTTGCTTTCTGCTGCTGGAAGATTGGGCACTCAGCAGTAACTCAGTGGTCAGGCCAGCCTTGGTGAGTAGAAGTCCATATTACTGAGCCCATGTATAATTTCCATTCCTACGACATTGGCCCCTTTATACATAAGCCCATTGGACAATGATAGGAGTGTCTGGGGAAAGAGGCCAAAAGGTATCCATAAAATGGGTCATCCTAATACTTGATTATTAAAATCTTCCCCTGCTGAAGTCATCCTCTATGAGCAGATAGAAATCCACAGTAACAGAAATCTGGAGGAAGGCAGAAGCTGAAAGCAATGAAACTCAGAGGTGAATGGAGAGACACTTGTCATGTGGCAGGGGTCCAGGATCACCAGCAAATGATTCCTTGGGGAAAGAGCTTCACCTGATACCTTGATTTGGACATTTTTCTCCACCTTGGAAATGTAAGCTTATAGGCTAATAAATCCCCACTTTAAAAGCCAACCCATTTCTGGTATTTGCCTCGGCATCCTTTAGCAAACTAAAACACAATCTTTCTTACTTCTAGTTTCCCCATGATCTACTAGCCAACGACATAGGTCTATACAAGTCAAACTATTTTGATCACTGCCTTGAGTCTACTGTCCATTATGGTAGCCATGCTTACATTGTATTTGTTAACTAAGTGCTGCCACATGGCTTCTTCCAACTGGAATTTGATCACCTCATTTTTTTTAAGCATCCAAGCTCAGTGACAGAAGTTCCCACAGTAATATTTGACCTACAAAGTAGAGTAAACACAGAGGTCTTCAGGGATGAATGAATTAGTCTTACAAATTTATTCCTCACAGTACTGGTAAAAGATGTGTCCTCTGGACATTCTTGGAGGGAGGCTGAGCAGGTCTTATGTGATAAATCCACTTTAACATTTCAGTATCTCTAAGCCTTTGGATCCCTTCATCTACATTATACCAGGACAGTTCTGACATTTCATGTCCAGGCAATGCTGGCTATGTTTTAGTCCATGCTTCAGCCAACTACCTGAACAAAATGTTAGAGCCCATTCTAACCCCTCAAGCATCAACATTAAATCTAGAGTATCTACTTAATTGGTCTATATCAATAAATTCAGCTTTACCCAACTTTTTTGTTCCTTCCACTATTATTTATGCCATTAATACTCATTCTCACACATATTTCCCTGGTTTCTGTCGATATAAATTGTAAAAATCATACAGTTCTTTTGGAGTGTAGTGCACCTATTCTGGGTTACACTTTGTACCTCAGCTTTTGTGGCCTCTTGGACTTCAGTCTAGTTATAGATCTGGGAGGAGAGAAGGGTGGTGGGGTGGATCATGAGAAGAATTAGAAATGTCTTGCAAGCCAACTACCTCAGACCATTGTACTTCAGTTTCACTTGGTGAAATAGGATTATCTTGAGACAGATGTCTCAGGGCTCTTTCCTCAGGGAGGTGGTTACAGGTTTATGAGGCACATCAGGGTTAATCTCTTCAGGTGGAGATTGTATAGCTAACTCTTCAAGGAAGATTGCAATTTGTGATATCAGAGTATTTTACAGGTTTATTTGGCAAAGTCTCATTAGAATCTAGGGTTTCAATGTCTCCATTGTTATTATTCCAATTATCAGGAACCCATTCCTTTGCAATCAATGCCCACACTTTAACTACAGACTCCCTGCAAGGTAAGGGATTCAATTTACATTGTAATTCAGCCACTCACATAATGAGACTTTGGGTCCAGTTTTCAGAACTCTTAAGGTTGCATCTACACAAAAAAGTTTTTCTTTCAAGGTACATGTAGAAACTTTCATATCCTTCACATGTTGAGAATTTGAACACTTGAGCTGATTCTTTTCTTCTCCAACTTTATCCACCATATTTATCACCAACTGTGCAACATCATTAAACTCCACAAAACTTTAAGGTGTTAAAACCCTCTCAGAGATGTCTCTTATAAGCATTTGAGTAGCTGTATCCAGTGGTGATATTTTGTGTATCTTATTGTTCACACGTGGACTATTAATGTCATGTTTATTGTTAGAAATAGAGTCATTAATGCCTTTGAATCTAATCAAGTTAGAGAAACAATTCCAAAAACCCCATAACCAATTCAGAAATCACAAACTAAAGGTTCTATTTCTTAAGAACTACTGGTACCAAAATCTGCATTCATCTGGCTTCTCTAGGGAAACAGGGCCAATAGTATACATATCATGTAAATATGAGATTTTTATAGTAATTAGTGCTCATGAATGTGGGAATGTGAAAAATCCGAATTATCTAGGTAGGGCACAAGCTGGGATCTATAACGAAGGTTTTTGATGATTTCCCCAGGAGAAGCAGGCTAGCTGTAATAGAGATGGAAATTCTTGCTTCTGACTGCTGAAATCATAATTTCCAATTTTAAGGACTTCAAATGATTGAATGAGACTTCTTTCCTTGTTGAAGGCAAGCTTCTCAGTTGATTGTAGATGTAATCAGGCATAGATGTTATAACCTTACTGATGGTTTAAATCTATAAAATATCCTCACAGTAACAATGGGACTAGTGTTTGTTTGACCAAGAACTGGACACCATAACCTGGCCAAATCGATACATGAATTTAACTATCACACAATGAAAGCAATATATGGAGAGGAATTTGTAATATTAAATTAGAAAAGAAAAAAGAAATAAAAACCAATCATCTAAGTTTTCACATTAAGTAAATAGTGAAGGAAAAGTATTTTAAACCTATAGCAAGCAGAAAAAAAAACCTAATAAAAATTAGAGTAGAAATCAATGAAATTTGAAACAGGAAAATATACAGAAATTCAATGTAACCAAAAGCATGTCCTTTGAAAAATCAATGACATAAATAAAGCTCTAGCCAAGCTAACCAAGAAAACAGAGAGTACACAAATTAGTAATATCATAAATAAAAAGGGGTCATCACTATTAATCACATGGGAATTGAAAGAATAATAAAGGAATACTGCAAAGAAATATATGCCTATAATTTGATAACTTATATGAAGTGGACCAATTCATTTAAATGCTCATGTTACCAAAACCCACAGGAAAAGAAATACATAACCTGAATAATCCTATATTTATTAAAGAAATTGATTCAATAACTGATAACTTTCCAACAAAAACACTGTGCTCAGATGATTACATGCATGAGTTTTTATTAAACATTTAAAGGAGAAATAATTCAATTTCCCCACAATCTCATATAGAAAATAGAAATAGAGTGCATATTTCCTAATTTATACCTAAAGCTGGCATTACCCTAACCAGCATTATGAAAACCAGATAAAGACTTTACAAGAATGGAAAACTACAGAAAAATACCTCTCATAAAAATAAATGGGAAAATCTCCAATAAATCATTAGCAAATTGAGAATATGGTGACAGAGTAGGTAGCCTCACAAGTCAGCTCATCCAACAAGGCAGTAAGTAATTAGCCAAATTTATCTAAATCACATGTTTGAGGGAGCCCAGAAGACCAGAAAAGCATCCTGCAATATCCCTGGAAGAATGGAAAGAAGAGACTGCCCTTCTGCAGTGAAGATTTGTGAGTAGAGCATTCCACTCTATGGAGGATAGTGCCCATCCTCCACTGTTGGTGCAAACCACTTCAGGAGCTATCACCATTTCCAGAAAATGGGAGAGGAAGAGAGAGCAGGGCACCAATTTCAGCCACTGATTAGTAAATTTGGCTGTCTGAAGTTCAATCCTAAGAATAGCTAAATTTGAACCTTTCCTAGTTGGAAAGAGGCTTGTAGCCTCCATTGTAACTCTGCCCCTGGCATGAGGGGAAGCAGGCCTGACATCACAGTGAAGTCTTCTTTACATCCAAGTTAGATTGCACCCCTAGCCTAAGCTCCAACTCCAGCTACTATAGGGATGAACCTGAGGGACTTGCAGCAGCATTTCTGGGCAATTGCAGGTGCTTTCAGCCTGCACAGACTAGATTGGTTGGCAAATCTGTGGATATAGATCCCCCTCCAATAAGATAGCAGGGGATGGTGTTTCCTCAACCTCTCTGGGCAACTGCAGATGCTTTTGTACCACACAGACTAGAGTGTTGGACATTCCTATACATCCATCCCCACCCCAAACAGGACAGGGCAGAAGGTTCAATAACCCCTCACCTTCTCCAGGAAATTGCAGCTGCTTTTGGCCCACAAATACCAGATGGGTGCACATATCTGTGGCTCCATTCTTGCTCCTAAAAAAGCAGGAAGAGAGAAGTGCTCCCTCACCCTCTCCAGGCAACTGCAGTCCTTTTGGACTGGATGGAGTAGATTGCTGCATACACCAGAGACTCCATTCCTGCCCTTGGCAGAGGAGGAGGAAGGTCAGTGCTTCATCAGTCTACTAGGGCAACTGTGGTCAGTTTTGATTCACACAACTTAGTTTGCTGTCCACACCTGCAACTCCATCTCCATCCCAGGCAGCAGAGGAAGAGGCATGGAGATTCATCAGTCTCTCCTGTCAACTACAAACAGTCTTGGCCTGTAAAGCTTGGATTACTGCATCCAACTGAAGCTCCAAATTTACCCCTGGCAAGGAAGAAATTTGGGAGAAACTTCATCATTCCTCGGGCAATGTGGGCATCTTCAGCCTCCACAGCTTACATTACCAACTGCGTCCTCTGAACCTGTTTCACAACCAGCAATGGAGAAAGGTCAAGAAATAGATGAAAAAGATCTGAAATATTCAGACTGGCTAAATATATACCACTATAAAGTTCCAAATAAAATTGAATCAAGTATCAAAGAGAAGCTGTAGCACAAAGCCAATCAAATAGAAAGCCCTAGACAAAAGAGAGTGAAAGGGCCAAGAATAGATACATCTAGTATATCAGATTCTAGACACCAACAAAAAATTACAAGCCATGTGAAGAAAAAGGGAGCTATGGCCCAGTCAAAGGAAAAAAACTTCGCCTCCAGATGGCATAAAGAATTTGAGAGTACTAATCAGATGTTCAAATAAATCTCCTTAATAAATTCAATAAAAATTTCTCATCCTTATTGAAGGACATAGATACATGTGTCCAATGAGATGGCTAAAGATATTAAGGGCATTAAGCAGACACTAGGTGAACACAAAGAAGAATTTGAAAGCATAGTTAAAAAATAGCATTTATTATGAGAATGAAATGCACAAAAAATGAAATTAAAAATACACTGGAGGAGCAGATGTGGCTCAAGCAGTTGAGCACCCACCTCCACATGGGAGGTCCTGGGTTCTGTTTCTGGTGCCTCCTGAAAAAATCATGAACAAAACTACAAGCATAACAAATGATAAAACCATCTCAGGGAAGCTGATGTGGCTCAGTGGTTGAGCACCAGCTTTCCACATATGAGGTCCCAGGTTCAATTCCAGGCCCCAGGTACCTCAAAAAAAAATTGAGGCATGTAACAACAGATTTTATGAAAAAGAAAGGATTAGTGAGCTTGAAGACAGCCTCTGAAAGTGAATATTCAAAAGGAGAGAAAAAGAAAAGAATGGAAAAATTTGTACAGGGTCTTAAGGAAATAAATGATGGCAGATGTATACAAATATACATGTCATGGTCTTCCCAGAGAGAGAAGAGAAGGGAAAGGGGCCAGAAGGAATATTTCAGGTAATAATGGCAGAAAATTTCCCAATCTTATTGAAGGACATAGTTATTTGTGTCCTTCTGGAAAACAAACTCCCATCTGAATAAATCTTAATAGACCTACACTGAGACACAAGCTAATTAGAATGTCAAATGTCAAAGAAGAGAGAGTCCTATGAGTAGCAAGAGAAATGAGATTCTTCACATACAAAGAATGCCCAATAATATTAAGTGCTGTTTACTCATCGAAATCATGGAAGCAAGACTTCAGTCATATGATATATTTAAGAAACTGCAAGAGAAAAACTGCCAGATAAAAATCTTATATCCAGCAGCATTGTCTTTCAAAAATAAAAGCATGTTTAGAGCATTCACAAATAAACAGAAACTGAGATAATTTGTAACCAAAAGACTGGGTTTGCAGGAAATACTAAGGGGAGTGGTAGAACTTGAAAAGAAAAGACAGGAGAGAGAGACTTGGAAAAGAGTCTAGAAATAAAGATTATATCAGTATAAGTAACTAAATGTGTAAAAAGAGTGGTGAAAACAAGATATGACAGATAAAACCCAAAGATTAAAATTGGTAAAATAAGAACAGCCTTTACAGTAATAACATTGAATGTTAATGGATTAAAGTCCCAAATCCAAAGACAAAGAATGGCAGAATGGATAAACAAATATAGGTCATCTATATGCTGTCTACAAGTGACTCACCTTAGATCCAAGGATACAAACAGATTGAAATTGAAAGGCAGGAACCAAAAAAAAATCTAGAGTAGCTATACTTATACTAGATGAATTATTCTTTAAAAGCAAAGCTCTTTTTACAGACAAGGAAGGTCATTATATACTAATAAAAGAGGCAATTTACCAGGAGGAAATAACAATCATAAACATATATGTACTTAACCAGGATGCCCAAAATTTCATGAGGTAAACCCTGGTGAACTGAAGGGAGAAATAGATGTCCCCAAAATAATAGTTGACTTCAATATACCACTCTCAGCATTGGATAGAACACCTGGACAGAGGATGCATAAAGAAACAGAGAGTTTGAATAATATGATAAATAAGCAAAACATAATAGTAATATATAGAGCATTGCACCCCCAAACAGCAGGATATACATTCTTCTCAAGTGCTCATGTAACTTTTTCCAGGATAGACCATATATTGTATCTCAATACATT
>JAQZBX010085040.1:0-13178 GCA_029593785.1 Cabassous unicinctus | reverse complement strand
AAAAAAAAAAAAAAAAACAAATAAATAAGCAAATAAACAAAATCATTTGATATAATTAAAACGTGGTGCAAAACTCACAGAAAAGGGGTCAGAGCAGAGGGGCTGGGGACGTAGGGTGGCCAGAGGAGACGCTGGTAAACGGGAGCTCGCGGCACGGAACAGAAGGGCTGCCTGAAGCTGGCCAGTATAGGAGATGAGCGGCGGCAAGAGGCTGGGGCGCCTGGGGCAGCCTGAGCAGTGGGGGCAGCGGGGAGAGCTGCAGGGGTGCTGGAGAGATGGCCAGACACAGAGGGGCGGGGCCACAGGCCTGGGCAGAGGGCTTGGGGTTGACTCCAAGATGGTGAGAAGCCCTTGGGGGTTTTAAGCAAGGAAGGTGGAGGCACATGGTGGACTCTGCATTCTGAGAGGGGGCACTGGGCAGGCCAGTAAGTATCAAGCCCTGTGCAAGCCACAGAGGGTAGAAAAGCTGCAGGTCGGTCTCAGGTGAGCATTCCTGGTCTACAGCCGGAGCTCTCTGGAATGCTAGGTCCTGAGGATAGAAGGCCTGTAGTTCCCCCCACATATCCATAAAATGTTTGCTGCTCTGCTTTTGTATTCACCCAGCCATTCATTCTTCTGGTCCCCTCTCTTCTTCAACCTACTTGGACCTGAGATAGGAGCCTTGGTGTAAACTTGTCTTTACCTGGGGGTGGCTCACCCGTGTGCACACACACACCACACAAACACACACTAACATTCACACACGTACACTCTCACACCCACACGCTCTCAAACATTCACACAGCACTGGACCAGTAGGGTCATTGCACAATTTGATTTCAGAATCCAATACTCTTTTTTTGCATATTGATAAAGAAGTAGACTCAGACAGGTTAACCCCTTTGTCCCAGATAGGACCACAAGTAGAAAGTGACAAAATGGGGTTTTGTACTAGTCAGGTTCTCCAGAGAAACAGAACCGACAGTATTCATGTACTCATTCATTCATTCATTCATTCAAAGGAACTGCAATTGAGGGGCTGGCCAGCCCTAGTCCTGCAGAGCAAGCTATCATGTTAGAAACCCCAGGAAAGGTGATGCTGAAGGCTTCAGGCAGAGCTTCTGGTCCCGGGAAGCCCCGTTCTTCCTGGTAAGACCCCAATGCCTGGGACGAGGCCCACCCACAGGATCCAGGGTCGACGGATGGCCGATGCTGATCCCATCTACGGAATTCCTCCCCAGCCCCAACCAGGCGAGTGTCTGACCAAACAGATGGACACTGGAACCTGCCAAGTCAGCAGAGTCATCAGCGCAGAGTTAAACTCTGCTCACCCTCAGCTCAGGTCCCACAGCTTCGAGTTAAGAATCTCTCCAGACCAAGCCGCCTTGTGCTGGGAACCCAAATGCTGGTAGCAGCAGCCACTCGTCCTGGGACACAAGCATGGCATCCAGCTCTAGTCCATCCTGGTCCTAGGTAATCCAGCAGAATAGATCCTATTCTGGGATTAGGGAGGTGTGTGGGCACTGTGGTGGCAACCCTTGGGACTGGCCAGGACCAATGTGCCAGGGCCCCATGCATCTCGTCATTCCCTGAGAACTCGGCTGAGCTCCTCAGCAGAGGTAACACTCTCCATGGTCATTCAAGCATCTCAGGGTCTGGTTTCCCACCCTGGCTGGCAATTCCGACAGCGCAGGCGCAGTGACCCTCCTCTTCGCGATGTGGCCAAGAGCTGCTGCTCTCCATCCCCCTGTTGAGTAAGTGGAGGGACAAAGCGATGGAGGGAGGCGCCTGGAGGGAAGGGGCCTCAGCCCTGGAGGGGTCTGCCAGCACTCAGGGATGTTTCAGGGCTTGTCATGGCCCCTGCCCAGGTGTCCCACTGGGCGTAAGGCAGGAAAGCTAAAACTCTGTGGTTGGCTTCTTGGCTCCTTCTGATGGTCTGATCATTGGGTTTTCTTTTTCTCTCTGAAGCTCATGGCCCCAGGTCACGCCTGCTGGAGAACTGGCAGGATCTGCTTCCCCCACGGGCCTGTCCACCACCAGGTGGCCCCCTCCAGTGACCTGCTTGCTTGGGAGCTCGGCATTCGGGCTTGGTCAGCTGGATGGTCCCTGAGGCTCATTCAGGATCAGTCGGAAGATGGTGAGGCAGAGGCTCAGGTGGGACTACTCTGACGCAAGGCTGAGCCAGCCCTGGACCAGCGGCAGGGATGGGCCGGGGATGGGTCGGAGATGCTGGGGACAGAGGAACACGGCAAGCCCATCCCCTAGGCTCAGAGTAGGGCAGACAGCTACTGGGGACCTCACTGGAGCTGGAGGCCAGAGAACACGACCTTGGACCTGACTTTGGGCAGTCACCAGCTCCTGTTTCCTCCAAGGCCAGGACAGCCATGCTAACTAAACCGTTGAAAGGAAACAAGAAGCCACTTTTGAGTTAACTTGATTCTGCACGGGAAAGACCCAAAGCATCTCGTTCAACACTGCCTCGTGGTCCTTTCCATAGCTCGGCACCAGAGAGGGTCCTCGGGAAGTAAGAGTTGAATTAATAAAAGAATGGGCTGATTTCAAAAATCTCTGCCCACTTACTGACGACGTCAGACTGTAGAAAGAGGCAGTAGGTCCTGAGGGTTCAGGATTTCGACCCTGCCCAGGGCCAACTGTAGCCTCACGCTCCTCAGCTCCTTCTAGTGAAAGGCCTCTGCCTCTCAGAGCTCCTCGGAGGGGTGCAGGAGTGGACTCACGAAAGCACTAGCACCTGCCTCGCCCATGCTGAGTGCCCGGGCCTCTTCGCTCTAATCATCACCAGTGATTCCTCAACGACTCCAGTCAGCTGTCTGGACTTAATATTTACAACTGATGCATTGACCCCCAGATCTGGCCATTTTCAGAGTTCACGTGCCCTTTCCATGCCCTTACAGTTTGGTCCATCCAGCAGCCATGGTAACCCCAAATCTCCACCACCTTGTCTTGCAGGAAAAGCCAAAGTCCTGGCAGCCTGGGAGGCACTGCCTCCCCTGTCCCCCTCCCTCTGACCTCGAGCCCGTGCTCTCTCCAGCCAGGCCCCTGCTTCCACACTGGCCCCCGAGCACACCACGCACGCACCTGGAAGGCCCTCTGCCCCACGGGACAGCTGGCTCCTCCGCCCCTCCCCAGGACCCCTCACATGCCGCCCTCGTGAAGCAGCAGCCCAGCCTTCTCCACCTTTCCTCTCCCCTCCATGACGCTCATCACTATATTATTTACCTCTCATTTTTTACTGCCTTTCCCCTCAAGCTCCACCGGGATTGGAATTCTTCTCTTTTCTTTACAGGAGCCTGGAAGACAGAGCAAAGACACCGGAAGAATTACGGAACGAATACGTTAATCTAACTCTTGATTACTGCAATAACTGGAGGGAACCTCATAGCTTCTTGCCCGCAGTATCTGGTTAAATGGCTGATTCCCTCTCTTCGCTTAGAATCTGACTTATTCCGGCAGTTCTCAGTGTACACTAAATCGTGTGCTTTCATAGCCCATTGTCTGGGACCCTGATATCCAAAGCCTTTATCCTCTGTTTCCAATGTCCTAGCAACCTTACTTCACCCCAGTGTTTTTGTTTTTCAAGCTGGCTTAGTTGTTGTTTGCGTTACTGCCATTAACCCAGAATCTCGTTCAAACCTAGGATTCTCTGGCTAGTCAGTTCTTAATGGAGAGCACAAATATTCACAGGAGTTCTTCTCTCTCCTCTGATCATCTGTCAGCCCTGTCCCTGCAAAAGTGCCAGTCCTATGTCTCCAGTCTGCAGCTACAAAGGTTAGGTGTCCTTGCATGGCTCGTGCAAATTCAGGCTTATTCAACCCACAGGTGTCCATACAGTTCCCCCTTTAAACTGAAGTGCATCTTTCCCAGATCCTACATTCAAAACTGCAAGTGCGTTTGCCTTTTTATTCTGCCCAAGATACCAGGCCAGTCACCAACTCATCTTCCCTCTTTGCCATCTATCTCCATCTTCTCAGAGACTAACCCAGTCTGAGATGAAGTGACCTCATTCCCGGATGATTCAAATCCCACCCAGAGCAGATTACCCCTAAACTCTCTCTGCTCCCGTAAACCCGGCATTCAGCTTCTACATGAATCCACTCATAGGAAACTTCCACTGTGTGTTCTTTTGAAGGAAAAGCAGCTTATGATAGGGAAATAGCAAGATAAGAAATAAGGTCTACAGAGAAACACTTCCGGCAGAGTGCAGTAAGGATCTCTGAAAATCTACTCATAAAAGCAACAAGAACCATGGGGAAAATTGTCAAGATCAAGTTTTCTGAACTCTGTAAATGAAGCTTTGCAACAACCCACCCCATGAGGCAGCTGTTTAGGTGGAAAGGCTGAGCCTCAGTGGCAGCAGTGAGCTCTGTGGTGTTCTGACTTGCCCTATTCCCAGCTCCTGTTCCCCAGTTTCATGGTATCCTTAAACACCAACAGCTCCACAGCCCTGGTGACAATCAGCAGCCTCAAAACCACAGTAGGTGTGAAAAACAGAAGCCTTTCATTCACAGGATGGAGGAGAATAAGGTTGGACCTCCCCCAAAGCTCAGCACCTAGAGCATTGCCACTTCCTGACTTGCGTGGCAGCTCCCTGGAAGCCCTCCCACCAGGCTTGTCTTTATTTGATCCGACTCAGCACTCCCTCTGTGAGGACAGCTATGTACCCAGGGCTTTTGTCAAAAATAATCAGTGGCAATTGCTTCACATCCCAGCCACCTGAGGCAGGGATACCAGTTGGAGAAAACAAGTAGCTGGCTAAAAGTCTTAGGAAAATTGAGGAATGAGATTTCCAAACTGGGCTTTGAAAAGCTTTGAAGTAAAGCTTTGATTTCCAAAGTGGCCTTTGAAAAGAAGATCACATACATGTGCAGGGCTGTGCCCAAACCCAGAAAGAGCTGAGGAAATCCTAATCTATCACCTGTGGCTCACCTTGAGAAAAGCAAGAAGTGGAGCCCAAGACATAATTGTAAACTGCCCATTGGAATTTTGAAAATGTGCCCCCAAATCCACATAGAGCCCCTAGGCAAAGGACAGAGTGAAGGCATTTAAGGAAATTAGTGTCTATCATTGGCTTACAGCTAAACTAACCAAGGAGATAGTTCAGTGGCCACATACAATAAAATAAAGGGAGCACACTTTATAGAAATAGTTCAGGAAAATCTCTAAACAAACCACCACCAAACAACATCAACAACAACAACAACAACAAATCCTGGGGAAGAGGATGGTGGGAGTCTGATTTCCAGCACTGACACATTTTACTAGTTAAAATAGCCAATTTTCAACAAAAAATTATGAGATGTGTGAAGAAACATAAATAGGGGGAAAAGCTGTCTCTAAGAAGCTCAGGTGCTGAATTTTCTAGACAATCTTTAAATCAGCTATCATAAACATGTTCAAGGAACTAATAAAAACTGAAAAATTAAAGAAAAGTTTAAGAATGATGCTTCATTAAATAGAGAATGTCTATAAAGAGCTAGAAAATTTTTTAAAGGAACTAAATAAAAAGTCTAGAGATAGAAAGGAAAAATAACTGAAATGAAAAATTTAGCAGAAGGGCTAAACTATAGATTTGAGTTGGCAGAAGAAAGAATATGTTACCTTTAGTATATTTCAATTGAGATTATCTAATCTGAGGAACAGAAAAAATATATATAGATGAAGAAAACTGTGGGAATCCAAAAGTATTCCAACATGTGCATAACGAAAGTCCCAAAGGGAAAGGAGATAGAGAAAAGGGAAGGAAGAATGCATGAATAAATAATGAAAGAAATCATCCCAAATTTAATTTTAAAAAATTAATCCACACATCTAAGAAGCTCAATGAACTCTAAGGCGGAGAAAATTAAAAAATATCCACACCTTAACATAGCATAGTTAAACTGACAAAAGTCAAAGACAAAGTGAAAATCTTGAAAGCAGCAAGAGAAAAACAACTCATTATATAAAAGTTATCCTCTATAGATAGATAGCTAAATTCCCATCAGAAATCATGCAGGCCAGAAAACAGGTGGATGATATATTCAATGTGCAGAAAGAAATAAGAAAATAAACAAGGAATCTATACACAGCAAAACTATCTCAAAAATTAAGGTGGAGTCTTCAGCACTGGGAAGATGGCTTAGATGCACATTTCCTGTTCCTCCTACAGAGTTCAATCAAAATGCCTTGACATTATATATAAAACAAACATAAGGAGACTCTGAAAGGCATAGAGAAGGAAGGAACCATGGGACATTAGGAATGACATGGTAGTGAGGTCCTGGATTTTCTTTTTGCCTCATATACACTAATCTTGGAACTTAAGAAAACAGCAATCTGGAAACCCCAATATCAACAAAAAGAAAGTCCCCAAAACAGTCTTTTCCTTCTGTTAGGAAAGGAGCAGTCTAGAAAGACAGAACACTTTTAGACAGTAACAGCCAAATACCACAGAAAAACGGTGGCCCACTCCCATCCATGCCACCAAAAGCCAAGCTGAGAGTCTGGATTCCCCCACCAATGAGGCTATAATGGTGTGACTCCACACTCGTTTTTTGGGAGGTGTCCAGGAAAGCCATGTAGGAGCCAGGACCTCAGGCCCACTAACTAGCAATGAACATCCCCTCTCCCTCTGCAATGTCAGTAGAGACCATCTGGAACCTGGAATTCTATTCCCACCCAATTGTAACAAGACTCATGCCCACTCCATGATGGGGTGATGTTGGGAGGGTCTGGAGAAGAGTAAGAACTTTCTCTGTCACGCAACTGTTGAGATCCCACCCAAACTTGTCAGTGGAGACCTCAAAGATAAGTAGAACTGCCACCCACACCAGCAGTAATGAGAAGTCCCCATTTTGCATGGTCAATAGACACTGAGAGGGAATCTGTCCTTCTACCCAGCACAACAACAAGGAGATGATGATGGACAATGCCCGTTCCAGGAAGCGGAAGGTGTCTGCAACTGCAAGCAAGACAGTTCCATCCATCTGCCCCATGGGCTATAAGCCCATCTCAATCAGAAACAGAATGGGCCTTACCATCCCCAAATCCTCAAGATTGGGGAATGAACCATGGACTAAAATAGACTTCTTATTATTTTATTATCATTCTGTTATAAACTTATCATTATTCTAGCAATGAAAGAACTTGTATCTTTGATATAAAGGCATGGGCCACCAGAGGTTCTGAGGAGAGGGAGAGGTAAGAATAGGTGTAACATGAGGGCATTTTTGGGACATTGGAATTGTCCTGCTTGACATTGCAATGACACATACAGGCCATTATACATTTTGTCAAAACCTATAAAATTGTGCAAAGTGTAAACTATAATGTAAACTATAGTCCATGGCTAATAGCAATGCTTCAATATGTGTTCATCAATTGTAACAAATGTACCACACCAATGAAAGATGTTGTTAATGTGGGAAAATTTGGGAGGAGGAGGGAATGAGGTATATGGGAATCCCTACATTTTTGATGTAACATTTATACAATCTAAAGCTTCTTTAAAAATAAAAGAAAATTTTTAAAAAGCTGTACAAAGAATACACTCAGAAACACTATGAATACCTCAAAATGTAATGTTAAAAATGCTCAGAGGGAACCTGGAAGAATAAAGCAGAGAAATGAAAACCGGAAGATAGAGAGAACACATAAAATCAGATGGTAGTCGTAAGCCCTCACATACCAGTAATTACCTTAACTGTAGCTGGTCCTAATTCCTCAAATAAAGACAGAGATTAGTGGAGAGGATTAAAAGGCAGGATGTAACTATAAGCTAAGACACTGACTTTAAATATAGCAATATAGGATAGCTCAAGGTAAACAGATGGCAAAATATGTGCCATGAAAACATTAATCAAAAGAAATTAAGAGGATATGTATGTATGTATATATATATGTATATATATATTAGACTTCAGAACAAAGAAAATTACCAGAGACAGAGAGGGGCAAGTTTTAATACAAAAGTGTCAATCCAAAAGCAAAATATAACAATTCTAAAAGTGTCTGCACCAAACAACAGAATTGCAAAATATGTGAATAAAAACTTATGGAATTGAAAGGAGAAATAGACAAATTCATAATTATATTTGGACATTTCAACACCCCTCTCCCAACAAGGTATAGAAGAACTCAACAAGACAACCAACAAAATCTAATAGAAATTATAGAACAATCTGCCAACAACATATTTTTCAGTCCCATCAAATAAATACTGACATAGACCATACCCTACACTATAAAACAAACCTCAGCAAATTTTAAAGCATTGGAATAATATAGAGTGTTTTCCTATCATAATAGAATGAAATTAGAAATCAGAATGCTAACAGGAGAATTTCCAAAACCTTGGAAATTAAACAACACACTTATAAATAGTCAATAGATCAAAGAGGAAGACCCCAGGAAAAAATATATAAATCTTGAAGACAATGGAAATGAAAATATAACATATCAAAATCTGTGGAACATAGCTAAAGCAGTGCTGAGAGGGAAATTTATAGCACTAAATGCTTACATTAGAAAAGAGAAAATGAATCAAATCAATAATATATGCTTTCACTTCAAGGAAGCAGAAAAGGAAGATCAAAATAAACCCAAAGCAAGCATAAGCAAAAGGGAAAAATAACAAAGATAAGAGCAAAAATTAGTGAAATTGAAAACAGAAAAACAATGAAACATAAAGCTGGTTCCTTGAAAAGTTAATAAAATTGACAAACTTGTAACAAGATTAGCAAAGAAAAAAAGAAAGAAGGCACAAATTATTAATACCAGAAATAAAACAGGGGATAAGATGGCATATTCTACACCAAACAAAGGGATAATAAAGGAACATGATAAAAAAACTCTACACACATAAATTTGAGAACTTATACAAAATGGAGAAATTCCACACAGAAACACAAGCTAGGCAACTCATGCAATATAAAATAGATATATAAAAATCAACATTGTATTAGTTGGCCAAAGGGGTGCTGATACAAAACACCAGAAATCAGTTGGTTTTTATAAAGGGCATTTATTTGGGGTAGAAGCTCACAGTTACCAGGCCATAAAGAGTAAGCTACTTCCCTCACCAAAGTCTGTTGCCACATGTTGGAGCAAGATGGCTGCCGACGTCTGCCAGGGTTCAGGCTTCCTGGGTTCCTCCCATCCCGGGGCTCATTTCTCTCTATGCTCGGTTCCTCTGTTTTCTCCACAAGGCCAGCTGTAGACTATCAGGTGACTGGTTCTTTCTCTCTTTCTGGGAAATCGATTCTCTCCGGGCTCAGCTGTTCTGCTCCTCTGTGTGCTTACTTCCCAGGCTCCAGCTCAAAATCTACAATTCTGTCCTTTGCCATGTCTTCTATCTGTGAGTCCCCATCCCGCCAACGGGTGGGGACTCAACACCCTACTGACATGGCCCAATCAAAGCCCTCATCATAATTTAATTCAGTAAAAGTGAAACTTCAGACTGACTAGTTTACAAACATAATGCAATATCTATTTTTGGAATTCATAAACATATCAAACTGCTACAAATATCAGTACTTTGGTTGTGATATTTTATAGTTTTGCAAGATATTGCCATTGTGGAAACTGGGTAAAGGGTACATGAAATAACTCCACATTATTTCATACAACTGCATGTGCATCTACAATGACCCCAAAATAAAAAGTTTAATTAAAAAATGAAGGCGAAATTAAGACATTCCTAGATAAACAGAAACTTGTGAGAGTTAGCCCTTAAAGCTGAAATGAAAGGACACTAGTCAAGTTGAATCCACAAGAAGAAATAAAGAGCTCTGGTAGAGAAACTATGTAGGTAAAAACAAGAGACATAATAACTGCATATTTGTTTACAACTCTTTGATGTAAAAGACAACTGCATGAAGCAATAATTATACAACTGCAGTAAAATATAAAAAGATATAATCTGTGTGATAATAATAGCACAAAGTATGGGGAAGGGAACAGAGCTATATTACAGCAAAGTTTTTGTATCCTACTGAAATTAAAAAGGTAATAATTCAAACAAGACTGAGTTGTTAGATGTTAATTGTAATTCTCAGGGCCACCACTAAGAAAATTATATACATACATACATACAAATACACATACATTCATACAGCAAGGGGAAAATATCTATTTAATACAAAAGAATTCAATAATGAAGAAGTAGACTAATGAAGAAAGACTAGAGGAACAAAATTATATAAGCATATTGAAAACATTTACTATGGCAGATGTAAATTTATCTTATCAGTGATTCAATTAAACATAAATAGATTAATGAAAGAGATTGTCAAAGGATTTTTAAAAAAATGATCTATATGCTTTCTATAAGAGACACACTGTAGATTCAAAGACACAAATAGATTGATAGGTTGAAAGAAAAAGGACTCAAAAAGATCTACCATGCAAACAGAACCAAAAGAGTGCTGGAATGGTTATACTAATTTCAGACATAAAAGTCTTCTACATAAAATTTGTTATTTGAGACAAAAAAGGGCATTTATAATGAAAAAGTGCTAATTCATTAGATAGACATTAAAATTATAAACATATATGCACCTCACAATAGACCCCCAAAACTGACAGAATTGAAGAAAAATAGATAATTCCACAATAATAGATGGACACTTTAATACCCCACTTTCAATAATAGATAGAACATCTAGGTAGATCAACAAGGCACAAGAAGGCTTGAGCAAAACTATAAACGAGCGCAACCTAACAGGTTTTTACGGAGCACTCCACCCAACAACATCCAACAAAAGGGGACCCACATTCTTCTCAAGAACACCAGGAACATTCTCTAGGATAGACCACATTTTAGTCTGGAAAACAATCCTCCATATTTATAAAATGATTAAAATAATGCAAAGTAAGTTATCCGAACACAATGGAATTAAATTGAAAATCAATATCAGAAGGAAATTTGGGAAACTCACAAATGTGTGGGAATTAAGCATTTCTAAATAACCAATGGGGTGTAGAAGTAAACATAAGGTGAATTAGAAAATACTGCCAAATGAATAACAATGGAAAATAGAAACAACAAAACTTACGGAATACAGTTAAAGCAGTGCTTAGTTGGAAACTTATAGCTATAAAAGCCAAATATTAAAAAGGATAACAACTTCAAAACAGTAACTTAAACTCCACCTTAAAAAAAAAACTAGACATTGAATGCAAACTAAACCTAAAGCAAATGGAAGGCAGGAAATAAAGACTATTATAAAAAGAAATTAAAAAGGGAATTGAGAAACAATGAAGAAAAGAAAAAAATCAATAATAGTTTTTGAAAAGGTAAACAAATTAGTTAAACCTGTGAAAAAAGAGAGAAGACTCAAGTCACTAAAATCAGAAAAGAAAGAGGGGACATCACTACCAAACTCCCTGGAAAAGAAAGGATAATAAGGAACCACTATGAAGAGATGCATGCTGTATGAAATGGGCAAAATCTTTCAAAGAGACACACTAGAGAAACCCACTAAAGAAAAAGTTAAAAAAAATCTGAATATACTTGTAACAAGAGAAGAAATGAGGTCATCATTTAAGAATTTCTCATAATGAAATCTTAGGCTCACATGGCTTCTCTGGTGAATTCTACCAAACATTTAAAGAAGATTTTATATAAATATTTCACAAACTCTGCCAAAACACAGAAGAGGAGAGAACACTTTCCAAGTAATTTTGAGGCCAGGATTAGCCTGCTGTAAAAATGAGACAAGGACAGGACAAGATAAGAAAACTATAAACCAATATCCCTCATGCATTCAGATGCAGCAATCCCCAACAAAATACTAGCAAACCAATCCAGGCTCACGTAAAAAGGTTTACGCACCATGAGCAAATGGGATTGCAAAGCTGGGTAACCGTGAGAAATCAATCAGGGTAAGAAACCATATGAATAGAATAAAGGGCAAAACCCACGTGACCATCTCAATAGATGAAG
This sequence comes from Cabassous unicinctus, assembly GCA_029593785.1. Taxonomy (NCBI): domain Eukaryota; kingdom Metazoa; phylum Chordata; class Mammalia; order Cingulata; family Chlamyphoridae; genus Cabassous; species Cabassous unicinctus. The sequence goes on along the minus strand of JAQZBX010085040.1, from coordinate 1,258 downwards.
AAAAAGCATTTGACAAAACTCAACACCCTTCCATAATAAGCACGCATGCGCACACACACACACACACACAAATTTAGGAATCAAAGGAAACTTATTCAAGTTGATAAAAGACACCTAAAAAATCTCACAGCTAACATTACATTTAGGCACCAAAGACTGAGGACTTCCCCCCAAGATCAGGAAGAAGGCAGCAGTGACTGCTCTTGCCACTTTCATTAGGAGGTTCTAGCCCGGGCAATAAGACAAGAAAAAGCAATAAAATGCATCCAGGTTGGAACGGAAAAAGTAAATCTTTCTCTCTTCACAGATGACATGATGTTATACATAGAAGATCCTAAGGAATCCACACAAAAAAATCTATTAAAACTGTGGCAGTTTGACATTACTTTATGACTCACAAAAAGAGAAAGATTATGTTTGCAAACTAATCTATTCCTCTGGATGTGACACCCTTTGACTGCATTAAGTTCAACCGAGTGGCCTTTGGTTAGATTACTTGATAAGATCCCTCTAGACCTTCCGATTGGCCTATGTCAGTGAGGCATGACCCAGATTGAATCCCCACTCACTTGCTGCGTCTGATAAAAACAGAGACACAGAGAGAGACAGAGAAAAAGGGAGCTGTCATGTTTGATTCTGCCATGTGAAAGAGAGGACTGCAGGAAGACAGAAGCCCCAAGAGGCTCTAAGAGCTGAGGCCCAGAAAGAGACAACCCGTATGCCTGGTTTCTCACAGCTGAGCTCCAAGAGAAGGTAGATTCCGGAGGGGAAAGCAGAGATCAGTGGCCATCTTGCTTCACCACATGGCAACACGCCAGGGTCAACAGTAGCCGACTTTGGGGAGAAAGAATCCCTGCTGGTGCCTCAACGTGGACATCGCATGGCCTTGGAACTGTACGATTTACCCCAAATAAATCCCCATTATAAAAGCCAGCAGATTTCTGGTACTTTGTATTGGCGACCTTTGGCAAACTAAAACAAGAACTGATAACTTCATCAAGGCTAGAGGATAAAAGATCAATAGACAGAAATAAAAAATGTATTTCTCTATAGTAGCAATGACAAATCCAGATATAAAATTAATAAAATAGTGCATTTACAACAGCATTAAAAACAATAAAATATGTAGGGATAAATTTAACAAAAGAACTGCAAAATCTGTACACTAAAAGCCACAAACCCTTCTTGAAACAAATTAAAGACCTAAACAAATCGAAAAATATTCTGCATTGTTAAAATGGCAATAGTCCCCATATTG
>JAQZBX010085039.1:0-13178 GCA_029593785.1 Cabassous unicinctus | reverse complement strand
ATCTAGACAAAATCTGGCTACACTACTATGCCACCAAAGCATTCAGAGGCCAAATCTACCCAAATGCAATTCAACCAAAGTTGTGAATGTAATGAACCCTTTAAGAGTCTGGATGTTAAGGAGGAAATATGTGAATATTATATTACTAGCATTATATTTTTGGAGCCTGAATGGTTTGGGGTGTTTGTGAAAAAAAATGAGATATTTGTATTAGTTTTTCACAGGAACTCCTTCCTCTGCTGAATGTTCTGAAGGCTGATTGCCTTTTTCCCAGGTTGAAAGTCATGGAGAAATACATGTATTATATAACCCCACTGAATTCATAATGGAGTGGAGAGATAAGGACCAAGGACCAATAGAATATGTTTTTAAGAACTGGGTTATGGGCCCAAAAAACTCCTGTTGCAAGACTGCTCTATGTGAGGTTTTTCTAATTAGTTTTCAATTTTAATGATTATACCTACTTTCCCAGTTGCTTCCCATTGGAAGTCTAATTTTACACACCTATAGCAGTAACATAGAGAAATGCTTTCATTTGCCTTGTCACTACTACAAAAAGGAAGGTGGAAAAACATGGCTGAACCACAGAAATCACAACTCTAAAGAAGAATTGTGGCAAAATGAATCGAGGGAGGACTCTGATATTGCAAATTGTTACTCTGAGATTTGCTCACAGGGTATTTAAATTAAAAACTGACCATAAAAGAGTTAAAAGGGAGCATAGGGATTCTGAGCTCTTTACTTGGTTCCCACAGGAACCTCAAAGTAGCCCTCTGAGTTTTCATTCTCTTTATATATAGATTAGATTGTGTATTGTGTGTATATATCTATCAATCAATATATGATTGAGTACATATATATTTGAATAAATATATGTGTATAAATATATATGTGTATATTTTGAAATAAAAAGAAGTGAATAATTTTTATAATAGGAGTGTTTACTTTTTAAGATGAGTATTAAAAAAGACCATTTCTATTGATGCAAAAGAGGGACTTGAAATTTTCAGCCTCCAAATGTAAATGAGGATAACTGGACCACCTTAGACATGCCTCAAGGTTTCTCTTAAGGGAAAAGATGGGAAGGCTCTTCCTGGCATAATTTTATACAACTCAGTAATTAGAGCTGCACTGCTTGTATTTTAGCACCCGTTCTTCCCTTCTTAGATGAACCACTTAGGACAATTTGCTTATCCTCTCTGTCCCTCCATTTACTCTTCAAAAAGTGGGATTGAGGTAACAGTGTCCTTTCTCAGAGAGTTTGTAAGAATATTAATATAAAAATGCTTAGAACATTGCACTTAAATGTTAGATGTAACTATGGTAATTAATTCTAAAAGCAATCTTGACAGAAGATCACAATTTACAACTTTACAGATAAATGAAGGACCCATCTCCTTGAGCCCTCTCACTCCATTCACATTAGGAAAATTCCTTACTCTTAAGGGGCCAGTTGTTGCCTTTACTAAAGCTTGTCTCTCTTCCTATTATTTAAATATCTGTCCTCTTAGTGGCAACAGATTTTCATGACTCCTTGATAAATGGACTGGCCACAACATCCTATTCTGCTAGGATAGGAGAATCTTTTGATGAGGGCACTTCAGTTAAGGTTTGGCTCACCTCAATCAGGATGGGTCTTAATCCAATTAGAGGAGTTCTTTGTAAGAGATTGAAAATCAGACAGAAATTAAACCACAGAAGGAGCAGCCAGAAGTTGAACCTCAATGGAACTTGCAATATCAAATTCCCATCCTTGGGACCTCTGCCACATACTCTAATGGAGCAGGAAGAATCCCCCAAGAACAGGGGCAATGACTAGTGAAGGAGGATGGTCCATTGACAGGCTCTTGATACTGATGACTGTGCTTATGAACATTTACTACTGAAATTGAAACATAGCCTAGTATTATAGGGTGCTTAAGAGTTATCTCCTGAAAGCCTCCTTTTTGTTCAACTATGGCCTCTCTCTAAGACAAACTCAGCATATAAATGTAATGACTTTCCCCCAGTGTGGGACATGACTCCTGGGCATGAGCCTTCCTGGCACCAAGGGATTACCAGCAATGTAACTGGAAAAAGACCTTGACCAAAAGGGAGAAAAGCTAAAGACAAATAAGTTTATATGGCTAAGAGACTTCAAAGGGAGTTGGGAGGTCATTCCAGAGGTTATGCTTATGCATGTCTCATCAGGATCTCATTGACAAAGTAGATATTACCTCAAATAGCAGGGCTCCTGAGGGCTCTGGAAACATCCAGACACTATAATCAAGGCAGATAGCTCAGGAGTTTGGTGCCTTGTCAGTGGGCCCTACTTTGGAATTTATGCTCCCCAGTGTGACAGAGTTGGACTCTGTTGTGGTTTCCCTACACATGGTTCTACTGTCCCTTCTATTTGAACCTATAATTACTACTAGAGTTGATAAGTGTACATCCAAGAGTCTTTAATCTTTGAGCTGTCCCTGTGCCAGCTGGGTCCTGAATCTCAACTGAGTTGCAGCAACTAATCTCCAGTTTGTTGGACTCACCCAGTACAATTGGCAAGGAGGAGATGATGGACAATGAGCATACCAAGGAACTGAAGGAGTCTACAACTTCAAGCAAGAAAGTCCCATCCATCAGGCATATGAGATTGAAGCCCCCTCTCAATTAGAAGTGAAGTGGGAATGACCATCACAGTATCTCAGGATTGGAGAATGAACTATGGGCTAATGTAGACTTTCCAGTATTCTACTATAGACTTATTGTGATTATATCAATGGAAAAAATTATACCATTGATGTGGAGGCTGTGGCCACTGGAGGATCTGAGGGCAGGGAGAGGGAAGAACAGGTGAAAAATGGGGGCATTTTCAGTACTTGGAATTGTCCTGAATGATGTTGCAATGATAGATATAGGCCATTATATATCTTGTCATAACCTACAGAGTTGTGTGGGAGAGAGTGTAAACTACAGCGCGAACTATAATCCATGCTTAGTGGCAATGCTTCAAAATGTGTTTACTAATTGCAATGAATGCACCACACTAATGAAGGATGTTGTTAATGTGGGAAAATGTGGGAGGTGTGGGGAGTGGGGCATATGGGAATCCCCTATTTTTTTATGTAACATTTATGTAATCTATCTTTTAAAAAATAAAAAAAAACAGAACCTGATGAGAAGGGAGAGACTTGGAGACTCTGCAATGTGCCTTGACATGTGACAAGCTAAGGGCCAAGGATCACCAGAAGCCAGGCCTAGAATGTCAGTCTTCTAGGAGAAAACATCACCTTGATGATGTCTGGATTTGGATTTTCTCTTAGCCTCAAAGCCATGAGCTAAAAAATTTCCATTGTTTAAGCCAACCCTTTGCAAGGTATGTGCTTGGCAGCCAAAGAAACAAAAACATTCCTCAAATAATATTATTTAAACATCTCAATAATCACTTTCAGCTTCTCTCCTCATTTCATACAGTGTTCTACTATCTGACATATTTCTTTGATTGATGACATTTCCTTCATTTCTGTCCCTATAGTGACAATGACCATACTATAATCTGGACTTCATTTCTGAGCTTTCATCTCTGTATGTTTGTGTCTTATGTAAGGAAAGATAAAAATTTTAAAATGAGAGAATTTATTCTCCCTGTTGAACATAAGGGAAGAGACATCCTTCTCCCTCCCATCTTTCTGAGTATTTACTTTAGAAAATCCATAGTTATGAGTAATACTACTTTCTCTGTCCTTTTGAAAGTCATATATTTGAAATATGTGTAAAAGTTTAACTGAGTCTTTTGCAAATTTTATCACACAAGGTCTGTACAAGAAAGGAAGCCATTTCTTTGCAAAGTAGTCAAAGAAAATTGCTCCAAATTTCCTGATAAGAGATGAGAATAACTTCTGGAGGTGGGGGTTTAGGGGAGTGTTTTCCTGGGTCCAAATTGTAAACCTACCTCTGGTCATGAAGATATGAGAAATAACCTGAAAATATATATGAAATGGGTTGTATCTGCTTAGTCACATAAAAAAAGCTTAAGATTTCTTTCTGTCTTTAATATCTGCAGATTGCCTGTGGTGCATCACATTTTGCTTTAATATTTATTCAATGATAAAATAGTTTTTCTCTCTTCTACCTTTGTAGAGAGGATTTTTGGGTTGGGAGATGATTTTGTTTTTATTTATTTATATTTCCCCCAAGAGTTACTGGCACCTAAATTAAAATATATCTCAAATTGAAGACATTACCTTCCTCCAAACAAGTAAAAATTATATCTCCTCCAATTTCCAAATCTTAATTAATGGCTTCATTAAACATCCAGGAGTTAATTCTTGAAACTCCCTTTTAGCACCACAAAGCCAAATGGAGCATTGTTACGCTCTCTGCACTGAGTACTATTCTCATCCTTCATCACCTCCCAATCTCACACACACACATGACCACATCTTATTGATTTTCCTTCAGTGTCAGTTTAAGTGTTATTCTCTCTGAATTCCTCCTTTATCTGAACTTCCACCTATGTTAGCCTTTCCCTTCTCTGGCTGAGTTCTCTTGAACAGAACACTACTTCATCTTCAGGCAATACCTGTATTTTGTCATTATTTGTTTATTTATTCATTCATTTCATTACCTCTCATCTTCCCCATGGAACTATTTGCAGAAAAATAGACACCAGAATCTTAAAATAAGAGAGGTTCCTCTCTGACCATTACATATGAATTAAATTCCTGGGGAATTCCTTCTAAACGATAACCAAATCTGTCTTTAGATAGTCTGCCCCCAAATGTCTGCAGTGAGATCATGCAATTATCTTCATATTAAAATTCATTTACAAAATATAAGAGATTCTTCTCTCTTGGGGAAAATTCTCACTGGTACTTACCTGAACTCAAAGAGTTGGAAAACCCAGGGACACTGGGTCATTATTGGGGGTGCTATCACCACATTCCAGAGCTCAGAGCTTCTTTCTTTTTTATTTCATTAAAGAAGTTGTGGGTGTACAGGACAATCATGCATAAAATACAGAATTCCAATACACCATACACCAACAACAACCTGCATTGGTGTGGGATATTCATTACCATTTATGAGAGCACATTTTTATAATTGTACTATTAATAAATGTCCATGGTTTATTTTACAGCTTAATGTTTATGTAGTGTAATTCCATGGATCAACTTGAGGCTGGAGGGGAAAAGGGGAAAATTAGAAAGTGAGTGACAGAGTGAGGGACACATGGATAAATGAAAAAAGAAACCAAGGTTTCTGCACATGTCCTTGACCATTGTGCAGGTAGGACTCTCCTCCCTCTTCCAGCCCATACCCCACCTCTGGAAGTCTGGCTGCCTCTATTTCTACTCCAGATATTGATGCTGCATCAACAGCCCCATATGGTGACAAGAGCACAGCACTCCTTCCCACAGTCCCTGCCATTCCTTTTGCCCAATCATAATCTTTTGCCAAACACTCAAGGAGATCTTGTCCTCTACCCAGCCTCTCTACATGTCCTTTGGTCAGACTGATGGATTTGAGAAGGACACCCAAATACCTAATCCACTGGTGTGGGCCAGTGTCCATGAGATGCTAATATGAAAGTCTGTGTAGGAGAGGAGGAGAAACAGTGTCTGTTGTATATTTCACATCTCAGTCATCTCAATCTGCACCTGGAGAAATCCTCTTCTCTTGAATCTATTCCTTAAATCAAGGTATCTCACCTCCTAACTACCCATTAATCCTGCTAGAAGCCTAGAAGGGGAAAATCAAGGCCTGCATATCCTGGTAGTTTCTGATAGCTGCCCTTATATTCCACAAGGCAATCTGGGACTGATTAAAATTCAAATAAGCCCCAGTCCCAATCTATTAGATGTTCCAATATTTCTGAGGTAAAATATATTTTCCTTTAGCCAAGATGCTGGTCAATGGAGAATTTTTAGACTCTTAAATCTTCCCAATCAAGGGATGGATTGTAGAAGGCTTTCATGCCTATCATTATGTCCAGTATCCCCATAAACACACAATCTGAATGAGAGTTGTTTGCTTCTTCTGTAAACATAGCTTCACAAAAGAAAAACCCACTGCACCCTCCAAGGGATACTGCCACAGTGTAGCCGCTTCTCCTTCAGATCCCCCACCCCCTTCATGCTTCACTCATGAGCCACAACTGGTGAGTAGGGGACACTAAGGATCAGAGGAATTCCATTTTCCAATCAGAAGGGAATATGACATCAAGTCCCTTTCTTTCCTACCCTACTCTTCAGATTTTGTGGCACTGGGACCTCAAGAGGATCTCAGTCTCAGAGTGAAAAAAAGACAGAGTTGACCAAGTAAAAACACAAATGGGTGACCAGTTCCCTCTTTCAGGTGTCATTTCCCAGCCTCTCCTGCTATGTATGAGGAACTGAAATCAGACCTCTGCATGAAGTAGCCCCATTGGTATCCTTAGGCCTGGTCTCTGTGTCATAGTTACCTGGGGAGGAGCAAGAACCTTAGCTAAGGCCCTTGATTCTGCTCCCCCTTTCCTCCTACATGGAGGTTCCCCTTACCAGATCACAGTGGGTAAAGATGGAGCCTCAATTCCTATGAACTGAGCATTGGTGTTAAATGGGTTACTGGGGATCCACTCAGAAAAGTGGGAGCACTTCCTTGGGAATTCTGTATTATGGGGAAATGTTGAAGCCAAATATTTTGTGCAAGCTCTCCTGGCTATTGGGGTATAGCCATGGAATGTGGATCCAGGATCTGACTCCAGTCTGAACACTTAACTGCCCCTGGAGACTGTGTGACTCAGGATGTGCCAAAAAATGGAGATACTAGTGGTTCCTCACTTGGAGGATTTTGTCTGTAGATTAAAATGTGATAATAATTGCATGATACAGACTGTGTGATGTAATTAAAGCTAATTAAAGCTAAAGCAGCCACAACACAACTGAGAGGAAAATCTATCACAATATGTGACTTCTGGGGATCCTAACACCAGACAGCTATCTCACACATTAGGAATCCCCTGAAGAATGTAAAAAAAAGAATGCTTACTGAGTGATCCCTCCTCTTTGCTTTGGCTGGACCCTAGAAGTCTTCATTGGTATCAAGTGCTTCTGAGATCCTGAGGTGGTGCAGAAACTTGAACTTCATAAAAGAGTGGTTTACAAGATAAAGACCAATACTTTTTATGGACTCTGATCTCCATCACAAAAGGCAGAGTGGACACTCTAGTGTTACTCACTACTCCTTCCCTTAACTCTTAGACTATGAGCTCTGAGAAATCCAATATCAAGTCACCATGACCATCTCAGACAGGGATTGTCCTTGTTCATTTATTAACATAATTGGGGAGGAACAATTAAGAGGAGTCCAAATAAATCATGTGCATGCCAACATATTCCTCTTTCCCTCAAATAAATAACAACATGCCTGATTCCTTCTCATCTAATGATCAGGGTGAATTAACATTCCAATATGCTGCCTTCTGTTTTTGCCTGCCAGGCACTGAACATAAGAATCCAAAGTACCCCAGGGGGAAAAAGTTCCCATTTGGCAGCTAAAGCTTGTAGTTCAATGACACTATACTTGGGCTTTTCAGTTCAGTGAGTTTGGCCAGCAGAGCCCACTTTGAAATCTGGCTCTGGCCAGACCTGAATCATGGTCAAATGGAGGCTGAAAAAGACTTCTACGGTAAGATTCACCAAAAAGCATCATCTGCTGCCAGGCCAGGAAACTGCAAGGGGAAAAAACACTATTTGGAGTCTCTCTTCTCAGTTGTAAGAAGTTCTCTTAATATTTTAAAAATTGTCAGGAATCACAGAATTTCAAAAAACTTTTGAATAGTAAAATGGGGACTGCATTGTTACTATATGTGGTCTTCTTTAAATAGCACTCAAAAGTTAACTTCATTGTTTGTCAGTCTCCTGTAAATATTTTGTATGTCTTTGATGCTTTTGTGAATGCTCTGCTGAATTGTGTTGCTATTTTATAACTCAGTGTTGTTATAATTCAGAATCTTTTTTAAAAAACCACTCACCAATTGTTCATTTAGAATGATGTTAATTATTATTCTGTAAAATGTGCATGAAAATTGATAGCTCTGGAATAGATTTTGATTGTTAATGAAATTGTGAAAATGATTATTCTGTAAAATGTCCATGAAAAAGAATAACTCTGGAATAGATTTTGATTTTTAATAAAATATGATTTTGAAAAAATATAGTAGAAGCATAAAACAAAAATTTTGAAATGACAGAAGAACAATTAACTGAAATTGAAGAAAGAACATCTGAACTTGAAAAAACAGAATAGAAAGAGAAAAGAATGGAAAAAATGGAACAGTGTCTCAGAGAAATTAATGACAACATGAATCATACTAATGTACATGTTACTGCTGTCCCAGGAGGATAAGAGATTGGAAAAAGGACAGAAAGAATATTTGAGGAAATAATTATTGAAAACTTCTCAGCCCTTGTGAAAGACAGAAGTATCAATATCCAAGAACATGCAAAACAGGATAAATCCAAATAGACCTACTCTGAGACACCTATTCTGAATGAAAATATAGAGAAAATTCTGAAAGCAGCAAGAGAAAAGCAATGCATCACATAAAAGGGAACATCAATAAGATTAAGTGCTGACCTCTCATCAGAAACCATGGAGGTGAGAAGAAAGTGGAATGATGTATTTAAGGTACTGAAAGAAAAATGACAAGTCAGGAATTCTTCATCTGTCAAAACTGTCCTTCAAAAATGAAGGGGAGTTTACATCCTTCACAGATGAACAAAAAATTAAGAGTATTTTACCAAATGATCAGATATACAAAGGGCTGCAGCCTGAAAGGAAAAAACAAAGCCAAGAGACTTTGAAAAAGAGTGTACAAATGAAGATTAATAGTGTGGCAGTTTGAGATTATTTATGAATCCCCAAAAGAGAAAGATTATGTTTGTAAACTAATCTATTCCTCTGAGTGTGATACCCTTTGAATGTATTAGATTCAGCTGACATGTCTTCATTAGATTATCTGTTAAGATTAGGACTTTGATTTGACCACTTCAGTAGGGCATGACTCAGGTTGAATCCCTGCCTCCTTAGTGGGCTGATATAAATGGACACTTACTCAAGAAGACACATGAGAAGAGAGAGAGAGCTTTGTTGTGTTGATCCTGGGGCCCCAGGGAGAGAAGAGTCATTCACCTGATAGTTTTCAGCAGAAGGGAACAGAGCAGTGGAGCAGCTGAGAAGTCACAGAAAGAAACAAGCCATATGCCAGAGACTGATTAAGGAAGCCCTGAGAGATGAGGCAGAGATCACTGAACATCTTGTTTCAACACATGGCAGATGAATTTGGTGAGAAAGTACCTCTTACGGAACCTTGAGTTGGACTTTCCATGGCCTTGGAACTGTAAGAATTTACACCAAATAAATACCCTTTTTTAAAGCCAACAGATTCCTGAAATTTTGCATCAGCACCCCTTTGGCTGGCTAAAACAATTAGGAAGGGTGACTTAAGGCTAAAAAGACAGACAATAGTAAGATATGAAAATAGAAAGCCAAAGGATAGAATGTGGGTTGAGAATGGAAGATGGTGATTTATGTATAATTTTTAATAAGGTTTATTGTAAAGTGTGGAAATTAGTAAAGTTAATGGTAACACATTATAGTGAGTATAACTAACACTGCTGATTTATGAATGTGATTGTGGTTGAAAGGGGTAGTCTATAGACATAAATGTCAATTGAAAGGAAGCTAAAGGATAATCTAGGGACTATAACAGTGATTTTGGTGGTGGATGAAGATTTTGGTTAATAGTATAAATATAAGAATGTTCTTCTTTTACAAAGAAGAATACACAGGAAAATTACAACTAATATAATTTATGGATGATAATTAACAATAGATGATATTGTAATATTTTTGCAGCAAGGCAAAGAAGATATTATATCAATTTTAAGTTCCAAAAAATAGGGGAGAGTAAGGAGGTATGGGATTTTTTCTTTTAGAGTAATGAAAACATTCTAATATTGATTTCAGTGATGACAGCACAATTCTGTGATGAAAATGAGAGCAAAATAGTGTACACTTTGAATGGATTGTACAAGGCATCGACTTTATAACACAATGACTCTTGTGGTTGAAAATAGACTGTTGTTATCACAACAAAGGTGTGAATGTTCTCTCATGAACTATAACAAATATGTGGTACTGATACAGGTTGATCTGATTGGAGGAAAATACACCAAATATAAGATATGAGCTATAGTTAGTATTAATATTTTGATGATGCTTTTTTATAGTTTGCAACAAATATTTCACAACAATGCAAGGTCTTGCTGGTGGAGGGATGTATGTAAGACATGTATGATGATATGCATGTTTGTTTTTTACTATACATTTTTATTGATGTATATTCATGTGTGAATGGCACACTTCAATAAAATTTTTATAATAAAATATTTAAAAAGAAGATTAAAATCAGACTCTCTGGCATGTGGATGATGAGGTTTGAGTGCCCCTCATGAGACAGCAGTCACCCCTCCCTCAAGATCTAATGTCACAGGGCACAACAGAGATTCCCATCCCACTATTTCACCTCCTGAAGGTTGACCTTGAACTACACTTATGTTTGCCTTCCTCCCAACCTTTTCATACTGACCATTCTGTTCCAGACTGGCATGTGCTCCTTAAAACAGGTCAAAGATGGGTCAGAAGGCATATGTTATACACTGAGACTATTTGTGTATGTGTGTGTGTGATTTTGTTGGTAGAGAGGGTTAAGTGACAATAAGCAGTGCAGAGCTTCTCCCTAACATTAGCAAAGCACTCAGTTCTCTCATTCCTGAACAGAAGCATGAAGGCTTTAAGACTGATTGACCTGGTAGTGGTCCAGATGATGTGAACTTATCCGGTTTTCTTTTCTCAAACTCTCAGTGTTGAACTTTCACATACCACAGAGAATCATAGGAAGCAGATAGTCCTGGATGGGAGCAGAGAGGAACCCAGTACAGTGGGATTAAGAAATGGACTGTCCTCATTAAATGTCCTCATTTAAATTCCATTTATAAGCATCCCACACTTTCTCTGGAGGACCAGAAAAATCAGACATTTGGCTTGACCTTGAACTTCTGTTTGTTGTTCTATAACATGGCTTAGAGAGTAAGTGAGAGGCTCAGAGTCCAGCCAATAAGCACTTCTGTTTGCTCATGAAGTGGCATTGGGTTATGTAAATTAGCAAGAAGCCTCTTCACTTAATTGGGGGCTTTGTTGTCTCCATGGCAATGTGATCTGTTATTCAGTCTCTGCTTCTGTGGAGTGAGGTTCCTGGACCTGGCCAAGCTGGGTGTTCCTGAAAGGTGACAAGGTGAGAGGGAACCTTGAGGCCTGCTCTAGAACTTTCCTGCCACAGCTCAGCAGGGCTTATAGACAAAATCACCTAATCTGCATGGAGTTTGGCTCCTTCTATATCTCACCACTTCCTCAAACTGTATTGTCTGATCTGCCCTTGCTCTGTCCATTTCCCTTGTCTGCTCTATATCACTTCCCTTCTTACCTGTCCAGTTTTTCCTCTCATGTTTCCCCTAGCCAATAAATGGAAGGTAGCTTAACATCAATCTGTTCTCTATATGGGTTATGTGGGTCCAGCCTGAACTGATGATAGGCCTTAGAGAGAGCCCCTAGAGCCCCAAGACAGAGACTATAAGGAAAATCAGAAAATACTTTGAGATGTGTAAAAATAAAGATAAACATTAAAATTATATAAAATTGCAGCTCTCTTGCAAAATAGGAGAGAAGGCATAGAAATAGTCTGAGGGAGCTACTTTGGGGACCTCTGCAGGCAAGGAATGTGCAATGCACTCATCCAGGAGGGACTGGGGATGCAGAGACAGTGAGGCCAAAGGAAAAACCTTGAGTTGATACCTCTGCAAATGGGAATGACAACCATCCCCCACTCCCAAGGTAAACAGCCTGAGTAAAATGTGTGGTTGAGTAGCCAACAGAGGGCGAAAGGACAGATTACTCTCAGAGAAGAGGGAGGGTGCAGTGGAAGGCTGACTGAGGTTTCCATTCTGTGAATTTAACTAACATAATTCACTAGTTCAGAATGGGTAGTGGAAATTGAAGGACTCATCCCTAAAGAAGTGTTTGCTGAGAAGCACCTTTTCCTGGCCAGCTGGGAAAGTGAGGAAGACAGATTGGTCTCTCCTGATTCTTTACCAGGCAAAGCAGACCCAATCAGACTCCAGTAGCAGCTCCCTGCCACAGTTCTGACTACTTAAACATGGCGATATTAAAGTTTTAGGGGGAAAAAACTAAAAATCAATGAAGAGCTGTGAAATAAAACCACTAGAGCTTGATCAACAGAGCAAAATCATCAGCATAAACAGATTCCTAGGTATCAACAAAAGAGATCTCACACTAAGAAAAAGGAAGATGTAGCCCACACAAAGGAACAAGGCAAGAATCTGAATGAGACTCAGGATTTAAGACAACTAAGAAACAATGTTCAAAAAATCTCCTTTATCAATTTAAGAAAATAAAGGAAAATAAGAATAAAGAATATTAGAGTGACATTGTGTGAGCATAATGAACAGTTTGAATGCCTGCAAAAAAAGTAACAGCGTTTATGGGAATGAAAGACAATGGATAAGATAAAAAATACATTAGAGGGGAAATAGATGTGGCTCAAGCAATTGGTCTCCTATCATATAAGAAACTAGTGGTTTGATTCCCAGGACCTCTTGCTGAAAGGCAAGCTGACTCTTGTGGTGAGCTGGCCTGATTGGAGATCTGGCTTATGCAGAGTACTGGCCCATGTGAAGTGCAGGTCCACACAAGAGAGCTGCTCTGTGCAGGAGAGCTGGCCCAAGCAGGAGTGCTGGCCCATTGCAGGAGTGCTGGCCTGCACAGAGAACTGGAGCCACAAGATAACACAATAAGAAGAAGCATAGAGGAGAGACAATAAGAGATGCAGCAGACAAGGGAGTTGAGATGACACAAGAGATTGAGAGTCTCTCTCCTACTCCGGAAGGCCCCAGGATTGGTTATTGGTGCCATCTAAAGAAAAGACAAGCAGATACAGAATAAAACAGAGAAAGCAGACAGCAAGTGCAAAAACAATGAGGGGGGGGAAATAAATAAATAAATAAATCTTAAAAATAAATACATTAGAGGCAGGAATATAGCAACAAGTTTGAAATGTTAGTAAAATGAATAATTGAATTTGA
>JAQZBX010085038.1:0-13196 GCA_029593785.1 Cabassous unicinctus | reverse complement strand
CATGTATATGACAGCATGGATGAACCTTGAGGACATTATGTTGAGTGAAATACACCAGATACAAAAGGACAAATATTATATGGTCTCACTAAAATGAACTAAATACGATGACTAAACTCATGGAGTTAAACTATAGAGTATAGGTTACTAGGAGATAGAATTTGGGATGAGAAGGGGGAGCTGATGCTGAATGTATGTAAAACATTTAATAAGGATTGTAAATGTGGGAAAATGGTTAGAGTTGATGGTAACACATTATATTGCATATAATCAAGACTGCTGATTTATAAATGTGATTGGTGCTGAAAGGAGTAGTCTAGAGAGAGTAATGTCAATTGAAAGACAGCTAGAGTATAATCTAGGGACTATATAACTGATTTCAGTAGTGGATGATGATTGTAGTTAATAGTACAAACATAAGAATGTTCTTCTATTACAAGGTGTTAAGAATATGGAGATATATGGGGAAAATATATCTATACATATGTAGCAGTTTGGCAGTTTGATGTAGTTATGAATTCCAAAAATAGATATTGGATTATGCTTGTAAACTGGTCTGTTCATCTGGGCATGATTAAGTCATGATTAGGGCGTTGACAGGGCCACGTCAGTAGGGCATTGAGCCCCACCACTTAGTGGGTGGGTGAGTCAAATATAAAAGGCATGGCAAAGGACAGAGGAAGCAGTTTTGAGTTGGAGTTGTGATGTGGAGTCTTGAGCTGGAGCCCCGGGAAGTAGCATACAGAGGAGCTTGGTGGTGAGGAAAGAGAAGGCCCTGGGAAGGGAAGCAAGCCATTTGCCTGATAGTCTACAGCTGGCCTTGTGGCACAAAGCAAGCCAGAGCCCAGAGAGAGGCAAGCCCTGGGAAGAGAGGAACCCAAGAAGCCTGAACCCTGGAAAACGTCGGCGGCTGTCATGCTCTAACATGCGACAACAGACTTTGGTGAAGGAAGAAACTTATGCTTTATGGCCTGGTAACTGTAAGCTTCTACCCCAAATAAATACCCTTTATAAAAACCAACCAGTTTCTGGTATTTTGCATCAGCACCCCTTTGGCTGACTAATACAACATATAACTAATGTCATGTATAAACTATACTTTCAGTAATACTGTAATATTTTTACAGCAATGGCAAAGAAGATACTATGTGAATGCTAAGGGTCAATAATGGGGGTATAAGAGGGTATAAGATTTTTTTCCTTTTGGAGTAATGAAAACATTCTGAAATGGGCTGAGCTGATGACAGCACAATTCTGTGATAAAACTGAGCCAAATGAGTGTACACATTGGATGGATTGTACAAGGCAAGGGACTGAATAACACAGTGAAATTCCGTGGTGAATGATAGACTGTAGTTAACGGTAGAAATATGAGAATGTTCTTTCATGGACTATAACAAAATGTACAATCCTAATACATGGTGTTAGTAGTAGGATGGTGCATTAGTCAGCCAAAGGGTGCTGATGCAAAGTATCAAAAATTTGTTGGCTTTTATACAAGGGTATTTATTTGGGGTAATAGCTTGCAGTCACAAGGCC
This sequence comes from Cabassous unicinctus, assembly GCA_029593785.1. Classification (NCBI taxonomy): domain Eukaryota; kingdom Metazoa; phylum Chordata; class Mammalia; order Cingulata; family Chlamyphoridae; genus Cabassous; species Cabassous unicinctus. Next base: position 11,657 of record JAQZBX010085038.1, on the reverse strand, counting down.
ATGAAGCATAAGTTACTTCCCTCACCAAAATCTGTTGTCACATGTTGGAGCAAGATGGCTGCTGATGTCTGCAAGGGTTCAGCCTCCCTCTTCCGCTTACAGATCTGTGGTACCAGCTTCTTCCAATATCAGCTGTAGGTTGGGATAAGTCTCATCTCTCCCCCGGGGCTTGTTCCTCTCCAGGCTCAGCCTCACTGTTCTCTCCATAAGGTCAGCTGTAGACTATCAGGCTATCTCTCTTCCTGGAGCCTCTGCCATGTCTGTGGAGCTTTCTCTTTTCCTGTGCTCTTCTCCTGAGTGTTAACTTCCTGGCTTCCAGCATCCAAAACTCCAACTAACTCTGCTGTGTTGTTTTCTCTGTGAGTCCCCGCCCACCAAAGGCGGGGACTCAACGTCCTACTGATGTGGCCCAAAGCCTTAATCATAGTTTAATCAGGTAAAAGTGAAATCTCTGAATTTAACACAGAGGAAAAGACCAGTTTACAAACATAATCGAATATCTATTTTTGGAATTCATAAATAATACCAAACTGCTATAGATGGTTTGTGGGAAAATACACCAAATATAAGATATGGACTATAGATAACAGTAATATTATGATGATGTTCTTTCATCAATTGTAACAAATGTGTCACAACAATGTAAGGTATTGGTGGCAGGGCAATGTGTGGGTTTCCTTTATGGTATGCATGATGTGAACTCACAACTTTACAACTTCTTAAATAATACATATATGTTTCTGGTAACATTCTTAACCCAATGAATTAAATATTGTGGGGATAGGGAACTGAAACTGCATTTTTAAGAAGGTGATTCTTTCACTTGATATTTGAGAATTACCCTTAATGGGAACTTCACAAATATTTGTTGAATTCATTCACATTTTTAAGTTTTAATTTCTACTTAACAATGGGACACTCAGGTTCAACTTGGTTTAGTTGCTAATCATAATTGTTAGGTAGATGAATTTCAATCCATATCTTCCAGACTCCTGGTAAGATTTCCAAGCAATTACGTATCACACAATGAGACTCCAATGATGGAGGGGAGAGAAAGAATATTACCTGATTTTGATCCTAACTTCCCCTGTGACAAGGGGAGGAAGCACTGGAATTATTCAGTGTGTCAGTAAGAGAGAAGAGAATCGGGTATTTTTCTTGTTTTCTCTGCTATGGGTTCTCCACAGGGGGTGAGGCCAAATGATTTCTCAGAGACTTTCTCAGTTTTTAAATTCTATGATTTCCTCCCCTGAGATCTCTACAAGGAACACTGCCAAAAGCATCACCACCCTTGGCTACAGGGGACACACACACAAGGGCACATGTCATTTCCAGCCCAGTGAATGGATGAATGGGCAATCCCAGGCACTCCATGCAGCTGCCACCAGATAGAAACAGCATTTTCAAGAAACTAGCCTTGAAAATGCTAAAACAAAGTAAACAGTAGTTTTCCAAGAGGCCTGTGAGTCTCTCAGCCAGGAGCAAAATATAGCAGCCTATGGTGCAGAGGATCAGAGGTGTTTTGAATGGAAATTGATCATACTTTTCTAAAAAGTTTCTCTTAGTCTATCCAGCATCTCAGTCCCTACCTTCCCAAGCCCTTTTTAGCTAGAAGAAAGAAGACTTTTCATCTTCAGACTCAGCTCCACCTAATCCAGACCTATCCATACCTGGATGGAGATACATTTGGCTCTACTAGGAAGGGAAACCTGGGTACCTACAATGTGGGTTTCCCTTATAGTCTACCTACTGTTCCCAAATATATGGCTGTATTTCTGTCTCAGCTCATGATAAGCAGCCCCAGACCCTTAAAGGACTAGAATCCTGCCCCCAATGCCAGTTGGCTTGGCCAGGATAGAGAAAGTGGAGCTGCCACTTTGCCTAGCTCTTGCCACTGGCATCCTTTCCTGAAGGACTGGACCTTATCCTGGGTATCTTCTGCTAATGATGGGAAGCGTCTGCCGATCCCCTGGAACCAAAAATCTATCACTCATAGCTTTGAGCATCACTTTCTCGCTGAAAACACCTACAGTGGCCCACTACAATAGTGGTCAAACTTGAGTATGCATGCGAATCACCTGGAGGGCTTGTGAAATCACAGCTTGCTGAGCCCCACACCCAGAGTTCCTGATTCAGTAGGTCTGAGGATTTCCATTTCTAACAAGTTGCCAGGTGATGTCAATGATGTTAGTTTGAAGACCACTCTGAGAATCTCTGTAGTAGAGGACTGGACCACTTAGATAGGGAAGGAAGCCTCAGACTGGCTTGCATTGGAGGGCAAAGAATCAATCAATCAATCAATCAATCAATTAAATTACAACAAAAAATGGCTAACATTTATTGAGGGCATGGTGCTACACAAGACATTTCTTGTTTATTCCTCACAACCACCCTATAATTTAGATATTATTACTATTCCTGCATTACCCTTGGAAATGTTAGCTTAGAGCAGGGGTTCTTAACCTTTTTTGTTCCATGGACCACTTTGCCAGTCAGGTGAAAATCATCGACTCCTTACTAAGTCCACACAATACTGTGTATTATTTAATAAATATATCATACCCATACCAACACAAGAATAATGTTTTTTTGAATTTCAAATCAAGCTCACAGACCCCTTGTTAAGAACCCCTGGCTTAGAGCCAGGAACTGGTGAAGCTGGGTCTGACTCTTCAGACCTCACTTTCTTGTAAAACCTACAATTTATGTTTCTCTATTTATTGCACTTCTGCTTAAGCCTACAGTCAAGAGCCAAGCATTTTCCTCAATCCTGTTCACATGCAACTCCATTCCCTCCCCCACCAACAGTGTTGTCAAGGTATGAGGATGCCTCAGAGACAGATCCATCCAAACTATGAAAATGATTTCCAGATCAGCAAAACAAACATGTCCACAATGCAAATCATGTACTTTGGTGACCATCAATTAAATAAATGAATGAACCAATGTAATTCAGTATAAGGCATAGCCGTGAGTGGTAGTTGTAGTAACTGCTTCCATTAACAGACCTCATGCATACTGCTTGTCTTTTAGTGCTGAAAGGGGGTTTCTTCATCCCTGAATGTGCTGTTCCATTGAGTACTGAAAACCTAACCCCATCCATTATAAGCGCCATATATTTAAATCTACTAAGAGGTAACACAGCAGATCAAATTAGAAGACAGAGGAAATTAGAGAGACACCTAGAATGGAATGAAAGAATATTCAGGGCAAGTGAAAAAGTGATGGAGATTGGGTGGGAGGGGGAGAGAAATTGTGTCATTCCTCAGAGGAATTCATCATAATACAAATATATATATCAAGGATCTGATGTGAAATATTTATAGTTTGAGCAAGAGCGGATTTAAACATGGTGGTATTGTCAATCAGCACTTCCTTGAGAACAGAATCTGTGTCTGAGTCATCTTCTCCTAGAATCTTGAATGTTGTTTTGCACATATTAGGGCCCAATAAAAATCTAGTGAACAAAAGGTAGATGGATGGATGCATAGATGGATGTATAGATGGATGGATGGAAAGTAGGAAGGAAGGAAATGAAGGGAGGGGAGGGGAGAAGAGAGGAAGGGGATGAAGGGGAAGGGAGGGGAGGAAGGGGAGGAAGGGAAGAAGGGAAGGGAGGAAGGAAGGAAAGAAAGAAAGGTAGAGAAAAGAAGGGAAGAAGGAAAGAAAGGAGAGGAAGGAAGAGAAAAAGGAAAGAAAAAAGAAAATCGTTGAAGCCATTGTCAAGATTTTCATCATACTGCCAAACTAGAAAACACATTGCTTCTTCTAAACAATCATGTCTCCTTATTTTGCTTGTGCTGATTAATTACATGTTTCTCTTTTCCAGGATCTATATTTTAAAAAACAGTTGGTTTTTTTTTTCCCTCAATACACATAATCAACTTCTATTTTAGTTAGACTAAAGTTGTGCATACAAAGTTAACTTTTTTAATATGTTTGTATCACTGCAATCTCTGAAAAGTAGTTCATTACACAGAACCAGGTATAGGTCATTGAGCCTCCAGGAGAAGAAGAAAAGAAAAAGAAATCTTATTAAATGCTTGTTAGTGTAAAAGCACAAGAGTTTTTTTGTTTTGTTTTGTTTTGTTTTTTTTTAATGAAACCAGCTTTCAGGTCAAGTCAGCTCACATTGGGTGTGAACTTGTTTTTTGACCATGTAATGAGTCAGTCTTAATTGGAACATCGATTTATTTGCACCTCTGAGGGTGGAAGGGTGGGGATGGGTGTAGCCTCTAGAAGCAATGATTTCATCTACATTAAATGGTTAATACAGGCAACCCTGACATAACTTTGTCAGAGTGAAAACTCAGGAATTTTGAGTCAAACGTGGAAGGAGAACAATGCATGCTAAGGTAACTCTTCTTGTTTTATGCAGAACTAGTACAATAAATGGTTTCCTCTATGATAGGGATGCATCAGTGTCTCCTGGGAACGTAGAGAGGCAAATTCTCAGGCCCCACCCCAGACCTACTATAAGAGGAACTCTGGGGGTGGTGCCAGCCATCTGCAATCCAACAAGCCTTCCAGGACACCTTGATGCACACTCAAGTCTGAGAACCACTGCTCTAACGGTCCCCTATTTATAAAGAATGGAGTATCAGCATTAATGTGAGGTAATGAAGTGTGCATGCCTTATTTTCTGCTTAGTGTTACTGGCTCTGTTGATTCTTGATAAAAGATGTGCTGACATCCAAGAGGTGATCTAGCTAGAAGACTCCCTGATGGAGCCAAGGCCACTGGGCTCGACAATATGACAGGCCACCAGATGGCTGTTTCAGCCTTCCAACTTTTATCTAACAGCATCCATGGCCCATGCTTGAGGAACTCTAAGAAACATCTTCACGTGTGGGCTGGCTGCCAGCCACCTGGTTTAGATTTTGCTGTGGAATAAAATGAAGCAATTAGCTTCCTGTTGCTAAATGGACTTCTCCTGATGCGTCTTACACATGTATTTTTCCCCTGTTGAGGCTCCCTGTGATGAATGTGGGGTTTTATTGTCCCACCCCACATTCCACACTCCTAATAAATACAAAGATGGCTCAGTTGGAAGGATCTGAAGCTACAAACACCACACCACCTATATCTGACCAACACAGAGCTGCCTAGATGTAATAGCCCTGCCAGCAATACTCACAAAAATAAATCTCGTTTTCTCAAGTATTCTCCATTGATTTATTTAACTATTTATCCCAGGTATTAATTCCTCCAGCTATATCTTATTTATGATAAATAAATCATTTTTGCTAAAGAAAAGATGGATATTTATTTCTCCTATAGGGTTAAGGGGGTTAGGAGAATATTGGCATGAGCTTTTTTTCCTGCATATTTGTTTCTCTTTTATCAGCACATGCAGGGGTACACATATTCATATATAGATCATGTTGAAGAAAGCGTGTAAAATATTAATTCCATAAAATATTACCCTTGTCCTCACAGATGCATTAACCTTATCTACCTCTTGGATTTTCAGACATATCCTCTTTTCCCAACTTCTTTACTCTCAGACTCTAGCCTTCCTGCCTTTGCACATTTCTATGCTAAACTATAATACTAAAGTGATAGTGTGTTTTGTCTTTGGCTATAGAATCATCCTCAGAATTTCATAGTCACAACTCCTATGTACGCACATATATGTCTCTGTATAACAATGTGTCTTAAGGCATGTGTTCATCCATCTATACAGCTGCTTTCTGAATGTGCGTGTGTGTGTGCACATGTGTGAGTGTGCCTGCCCAAACAGGAACCCTAAGATGGACCGATTCAGGTGCATTTAACAAGGGCTCAGCCCTATCCTAATCTCAGAGAATTCATGTCGTAGGAATATTCATGTGCAAGGGGATTCTTTCCTGAGAACACTGGAAAGCTAATTTCCAGAGAATGTGGTGCTGGGAATCGTGCACTAGCAATAATAAGTGGTTTCTTGACTAAATAATGTCTAAATAAATGAATTAAGCATATATGAATGAGATGATGAATAAAGGAAATACTGGAAGCTGCATTTGTTGCTATACTTAGAGGTCCCCCAGGACAGCATCTTGAATGAGTATTTCCTTGTACTTGTGCCTACCTTCATGATACCCATCCTTGGAGCCTTTCCTTTCTCCTAAGCCCCACCCCTGCTTCAGTGCTTTTCCACAGCCAGACTTCTCAAGAGTAGACATAAGCACATTCTAAGAGAGCTAAAACCACAGCGAGCCCAATTGCTGCCTCTCAGCCAGGGGATGCCAAAGACAAGCCAGGTATAAATGGCTTCTTCCCTGGAGAATTAAGAGGAATGTTACTTTTGGCAAAATAATTTCCTTTATTTGCTGGATTAAAAAATGGAGAAAGAGTTGGGAGGCAGTGAAGGCAGGAAATGAAGGGATTGTGCTGCCATGTACAGAGAGATAAAAAGGATAAAAAGATAGGGGAAAAAGCTTGAGAAGGAAGCTTTGGAGGCCCAGAAGAAACTACTTAGAGTAAAGACACAATTTGGTCACAGAAACAACACAATATTAAAGAGGATTCCTAACAGAAGTCTTCTTATTTTGTTTTTGTTCTTGGTGTATAAACCAGTGTTTATATGTTATATAACTGCCTGTACTAAATGTTCAGAATTAAGTGGTTAAGAAGTATCAGTTCCTTAAATTAAAAAAAAAAGAAACAATTAGCTTTTGAGTTTAAAGCAAAGCAATAAAATCTAAAGCCCAGAGATATACTATTAATACCAAATGTCAAGTTATTGAAAAATTCACATGGATATGAGAATTTTCTTTTTCCAAAGAGAAATTTTCTCTTTAGAATTTTCTCTTTTTCCAAAGAGAAAAGGAAGGAAACTGAGACTGAGTGAAACTGAAAAATTAAACATTTTAGTTCCAAAGTGGCAGAGGTGGCACTGTTGGGCTGCTTGACTCTAGCAGGCCATAATAAAGTCCTGTCACCTTTAGCCCATCCCTATAGCTCCGCTGAAGTCAGTGAGCAAAAACCATATAAACAATGGGATGAGAAATTAGGTGAGAGCCTTGGCTGTGACATTTATCTGGAGCCCTCCATAGATTTTGGCCATTGTCTTCTCTGCCTAATCTTAACAGAGGCCTGGTGATCCCAAGAAGAGAGGCTTAAGACAAGTCTTGACCTTTAAAATTAATCAGCTTTAAGGCAGAGACGTTCCTGTAAAATATTATTACTATATTAATTTCCAGTTCCCAGTGAAAAGAAATACAAGACTAATTTTCTCAGAACATGCTTTTTAAAGACAAAAAATAAGAACTTGCACATGTTCTAGACTATGGTTTTTAAAAACATACACATTTAAGTGCCTTTCTACTGCCTGGAAAACATAGGTAGAGAGAAAATTGTTGTTGGAGACAGAAATACTGGGTTTGAGAGCCGAGGCCAATGCTGTACGATGGGTGTCAATCATTTGAATTCCCTGAGATTAGGTTTCCTTATTTACAGGATTACTTGTTCTTCCCACCTCACTGGTTGTTGCAAAGCTCTAATGGTGAGAAAAGTCTTTGAAATTGCTTTATACCCTATAAAGTGGTAGAACACTAGCAGTGTCATGTTTATCTCACTGATCTTCAAGTTTTCTTAATACAAGTGTGCCAGATTTTTCACAGTACTGTATATATGTCTTTGATATATGTCTTTTTGGTGGCTGATTAAAACTTACCTCAGATTCTCACGTTGGCATTCTTGTTTAATTAAACTCTTTGTTAAATCCTTTGTAAAACATCTGCTTGTCTTAATCTAGATTTTCCTACACTCTATTTCCTTAGTGCAGGGCATTCTTTGCTTTGTTGTTCTAGCTTTAGAGCAGGTTCCTCAACCTTGGCACTATGAAGAACAATCTGGGGCTGATAACTCTTTGTTATGGGTGCTAACCTGTGCATTGCGGAATGTTTAGCAGCATCTCTGGTCTGTACCTACCAGATATCAATAGCAACCCCTCCCAGTTCAATCAAAATGTCTCCAGGCATTATTAAACATCCCCTGAGGGGCAAAGTTGCCCTTGGTTGAGAACCACTGCTCTAGAGGCAGAGTATGTAAAGAAAGGATGGAAAAAAAGGTTTGATTGGGAATCAGGAGTCCTGGATTATAGTCAAATCCCAGGCTTGCCTCTGGCTATTCAAACTTGGGTCCCCATCTAAATGAGGTAGTTGGTAACCTTTTAGAAACCTCCCAGTTCTAATGTTCTATAACTTTTATGCGTTTGTTTATTGATTTCCTCCATCAAATTGGGTCATCATTTCAAGAAACTTAGACTTCATATTCTTTGTGCTACCTAAGGGACAACCTCAATATTTAATGTCTATTCAATAAGGCTATTTATTTGGCTAATGTAATAACATTTCCACAATTCCATAATTATGTCCCACAACCAACAGCTGGCACATCATATAATGTCCTGCATTTCCAAGAAAAAGGGAACCTATATAAAAAGACCTGGGGTGAGAGTGAGCACCTCGGTAACTAAACATTTCTTCTTGGCTTGTTATTAATTACACTCCTTTTTAACTATAATGTCAATTTGCTCCTGGCAATGAGTCAAACTTCTAAAGGAAAGATTATATTCTGCAATTGCTTTTAACCAGTTATTTTCTCCTAATTGTTGAGCCACTAGAAGAAAATATCAAAAATAATTTTGCTGGTTGAATTCAGGGGCAATATGAAAGTTCTAACATTCTTTATAATCACTCAGCTATAGATAGCATCAAAAATGAGGAGCAGGTAGGCCCAGCTTAAAGTCTTGAGAACTTTGAATTACTCACAATGATCCCACTCTGGTGACAATAGAACCTTTACCAAGACTGACCTCAGAATCTGCTATTGCTGGAATCCAGCCTTTCCCACACCTCTTTTCCAAGCTTGCCCCTGATGGCCAAGCCCCGATTCCCTGCACCAACACTACCCCAGTAAGGATTAGAAGGCCATGAAATAAGGAAGCTCCAGCCCAAGAAACTTGTGGGGAGGCAAGATTAAAAGGAAATAAGGACTCCAGGTAATGCAGGGATCTGAGGAGATAGCAGTGTCCTTAGGAATAACTACAGGTTCTATCATGTCTAATGAGGGAACTTAAGAACCTAACTACCACTTACATAATTTATCTGTGGATACAGTTCCAAACGACCTATTGGTACTAAAATGAAAAATCTATGGAGACTGAAATATAATGGAATTGATAAAATAATAATAGAACATACACTTTTTGACTGATAATCATGAAAATAGATTTTAAATGATGTTTGTGTAAATAAAAAAGTTCTAGATACTTTCAAAACAGCTTATGCAAGTACACAAGCAGGGTACGTATGTTAGTAAAACAAAAAGGAACAAGAGAAAATTATTTCTTTCCATTTCCTCTCCATGAAAAACTAATGCTACCTTCCTTTCCAATGTGCAGTTGCGATATTCTCAAGACCAGTTGCTTTGTTGCAGTTTCCTTTTATAGTTAGGATCATTCCCTCAGGTTAATCTTGAGAAAGCCTGATTTATTTTCATCTGCAATGACAATTACACCTTAATGTGTTTTTGCGATGTAGTTTATGAAAACAAGACCATGGTGAATGTCCATTTTCAAATGGAATAACAATTTCACTTCATTCTACCCTAGTGGACAGTAATTGCCCTAGGTAAAATCCATGAGATAGATAAATACTTTAATTCCTGCTACCCTTGTATACCCACATTTCCTCTGTAAATGAATCCTTCTGCCCTAGAATCTCAGATTTCTCAATTAATCCTGGCTCCTTCTGCCACAAAGGAGAGTGAGTGAATGAATACACTCATGATGAGTCTTTCCATGTATTTCAGGATAGAACCACATAGAGGTGAACAGTTTGACATAGAGGAATGAATTACTATTAGTGTAATTTCAAGCCTAAAGTTTGGGAGATATTACTTGGGGAGATGTTTTTAATGTGAGGATTTGTTTTTGCCCCTCAAATCACAGCAACTAGGTGACTACCCACTTCACCTACCCATAAGGCTAGCAATGATTCCAAAATATAGTCAGATTTCCCAGTTGAGATCTAAAGCAGCTTTCAGAAAGTCTTCTCTTCTGACTAAATTCAGTAGCAAGAAGCAGTTAGAGAAAGTTCATTCTGTTCTGCCCTGTCAAGGTCTAAAAGTTATGTGGGACCTGAGACTGATGGACAAATTGGCATGATTCTAGCCTGTACCATGTTTTCAACTGTAAAGATTCCACACACCCCTTTGGATAGTATTGGAGCAATTCAGGAAGTAAGGTTATGATATGTTTTGGTGGGGGGGGGGGGAAGTAATGAGAGGTAGGAAGCAGTGCAAGTAAACGAATAAATACGAGCAAAGATGCCTGATCACATTGTGCAAAATACATGCATACGTATATATCAGTCATCACACGGGTACACAATAATAGCATAGGGGCACAAATGCATGGATTCTCAAAGCAGGCCTCTATCAGAATCACCTGGGATACAAAACTGAAAGAATAGAGTTAAGTGTGAAGTGTAACTAGCATGGGAGCTTCATTTATTCCTTTCATTCAAAAAATATTTCCTGATGTAGAAATGGATAGAGTTGATAGTAACACATTATAGTGAGTAGCAGCTGGTTTATAAATGGGATTGTGGCTGAAAAGGGTAGTCTAGGGATGTAAATGTCAATTGAAAAAAAGCTAGGGAATAATCTAGGGACTGAATAACACAGTGAACCCAGAGGTGGATGAGAATTGTGGTTGATTTTACAGATACAAGAGTGTCCTTTGTGAGCTAGAGCAGATGTACATCACTATTGCAGGGCAGTAGGAATGTGGAGAAGCATGGGAAAAATACAATTGGTATGACCTATGGACTGTGGTTAACGGCAATACTGTAATATTCTTGCATTAATGCCAAAGATGTACTGTGTTGATAACAGGGGCGTATGGAAAAAGTATGCCAAGTGTACACTATGGACAATGGTTGATGGTAATAGTCTGAAGATATTATCTCATAATCTGTAACAAATATTCCACCACGGTGTGGTGTGTTGGTGAAGGGGTGTTGTGTGGGAATTCTACACATATGCATGATTGATTTGTAAGTTCACAACCTCTGTAATAAAAATATATTTAAAAAATAATAGGGTGGGTTGGGGGAAAAATACACCAAATGTAATATATGGACTATATAGTAACATTTTGTTAATGTTAGTAGTAACATTTTGACAATGCTCTTACATAGTTTGTAACAAATGTTTCACAGCAATGCAAGGTATTGATGAGGGGTGATGTATGGGACCCCTGTATGATGTTATGCATGTTTATTTTGTAAGTTCAAAACTTTTACTATACACTTATTATTATGTATGTTCATGTATGAATGATATACTTCAATAAAAAATTTTTAAAAAATATTTACTGAACAACCACCATATGGCTGAAGGGCCTTGTGATGGTTTGAAGCTATATGGCCCCAGAAAAGTATGTTATTAAAATTTAATCCATTCCTGTGGGTGTGGATCCATTGTAAATAGGATCTTTTGGTGAGTAGGATCTTAAAATGTGACTCACCTCATTCAGAATAGGTCCTAATATGCTTACTGGAGTCCTTTATAACAGAATGAAATTCAGATGAGGAGAGAAAGAAAGAAGCAAGAAGCTGGAAGCAACAAAAGCCAGAAGAGAAGAGAGAGAACAGGAGAAGTTGCCA
>JAQZBX010085037.1:0-13179 GCA_029593785.1 Cabassous unicinctus | reverse complement strand
TACCAGTATACTTGTGGGATGATATGCACCAGGATGCAAACAACTGGGTCTTTTTCAGCTCTAGATTGTGACAAGGTTTGGGGGGAGAGACAAGGGTTGATTCCTTGGGTACAGGTGAACAGGTGCCATTGGGGGCTTTCCAATAATAGGATTCATCAGTTTCATCAGAGAAAACAACTGATGAACAGTGGGGTCCTAGGAAGGTTGCACTGATTTTAGTTGAGGAGGGGGCGAAACAGCTGCCGTTATCTTGTAAGTCCCCCATAGTTAGAATTGGCTCATGACCCCACTTACATAACCTTTGGCTTTCGTTTACTGATATCTTTTGTACATACAGTGATATATTGGGGATAGTTCTTCCATTTGCTCCTATTCCAATTTAATAAGGGGGTTGGGGGTTTAGGCAGAGCCAGCAATCGTTGGTGGCATTTGGCTGGCTCTCATTTAAGACAGTGAAGACAGAGGACAACATTGACAACAAGGGGGTTTTGGTGGGTTTTTGCTTCGGGGACCTTAAGGGTCCTGGTTTACTCTTGGGTGGAATTACCGGTTCTGGGTTAAGGAGAATGTCCCGGTTGGGGTCTACCAGATTGGGTGGAGGGGGTTTTAGAATACCCTTTTGGATGGTAAACTCAGCTCTGGGATCTTGACCAATTGCATATAGTCTGAGGCCCCATGTTTTGCCTCCTTCCCAGACATTATTGAACCCATTGATAATATGGATGTGAATGGGGTTACCGGACCCTATGGTTGGGTTCTGGGCTGTTCTCCCCTGAAGAGGCTGATAGCAGTATCTCTGGAAGCCCATGAGGCTAGGGTTTTGCAACCCCATTGAGCACAGTGGTACTGCTCTAGAGTACAGCATTTTGGGGGCCTGTCTGCAGGGCAGGCATAGAACTTGGCCTGGGCTGGTCCTCTTTCTAAATATTTGTCTCCACATCCGTGACCTGCAGGAGGGCCATCTGGCTCTATGTCTAGGTTGCTCCAATTTTCCCCAAGGAGGGCACACAGTTCAAAAGAGAGAGTGGGATTTTTCCCAGTAGTCTGAGTGACATTTAGAACCTTTCCATCCCTTGTCCTTATAATACTCCAGTTATAGGCGGTTAATCAAAAACTATTGTCACACACACTTATGACCAAGAGGGGCAGCAGACTCATCTGCCAGGCTGTTGCCATATCCCTCCCTCTTTCCTACCCTTAGTCTTAACTCGTTCAGTGAATCTTGATCCTTAAGGAGTCTTCTGTTCTGGTGACTGTCCACTTTTCTGCCTCCGAGTACCCCATACCGGACCTGATGACCATTAGCTAGGACACATGTATACAGTGTCTTTTCCCTGTGACTTTTACTGCCGTGGGCATTGTGAGGATCACCACATACAGGCCAGTCCACTGTGGCTTGAGTGTTCTAGCTTGGAGCTTCCGTACTCAGACTAGATTTCTGGGCTGCACCTGAAATAAAGGAGGGTTAGTACATGGACGAGGGGGGTGGGCTTCTTGGATTGTTCGATTGACAATTTTCCTAATCCAGTCCAGTTCCTTTAGAATAGAGAAAAGATATTGGTTGTCATATTCAGATATTTTTTCTGACCCCAACTTGGGCAACAGGGGCAGGGGTCTGCAAAATAATATTTCATAGAGCATAATGACCTGCAAGTAAGGGGTACATCTGGCCTTAAGGAGGGCAAAAGGTAAGAGACTCACCCAGTTTTTGCCATACTCCAAAGCCAAATTGGTTAGGGTTTCTTTCAAGGTGTGCTGCATCCTTTCAACCTGTCCTGAGCTTTGGGGCCAAAATGCACAGTGCAGTTTCCAATTTATACCCAGGGCTTTAGCCAATTGTTGAGTCACCTGTGCTATGAAGGCTGGACTGTTATCTTACCCTATTCTAAGCAGAAGCCCGAATCTCAGAATAATTTCTGTTATCAGCTTCTTAACTACTACCATGGCTATTTCGTTTTTAGTCAGGTAGGCTTCCACCCAACCCAAAAACATATCTACCAGCACCAGGAGATACCTATACCCATATTTTCCAAACTTTATTTCAGTAAAGCCTATCTCCCAGTGCTCCCCTGTTCCATCCCTCGGCGCCTATTTCCCACTGGAGTTTGGGCACCTCCTCTTTGATTTACTTTGGTGCAGACTTCGCATCTTGATGTGATGCTTTTGCTGATTTTAGACAAACCTGGGAAATAAAAGTCTCCTTTTTATTAGTTCTATTAATTTAGTGTTGCCCATATGCATGGTGTCATGCAGCCTTTTGACTAATTGCCTTCCCACTGCTTGAGGTAGATATGTCCTGCCATCGGGCAGGACTAACCAACCTTCTGGGGAAATTTTAGCTCCTAGTCCTTCCCCCTGCTTGACGTCTTCTGGGGAGTAGCATAGTGCTGGGTGTTCCCGGCTAGGGATTGTCAGGTTCTTTTGGAAAGGGGTGACCGGTAGGAAGGCGGCGGCTCATGCGATTTCGTCTGCTAGTCGGTTGCCTTCAGCCTGTGGAGAGTTTCCCTTCTGGTGTCCCTTGCAGTGAACAATGGCTACTCGGTCAGGGAACCAAATGGCTTCTAATAATGCTAGGACTTCAGCTCTGTTTTTAATCTGTTTTCCTCCAGATGTTAGGAATCCTCGCTCTTGGTGCAGTGCACCCTGTACATGGGCTATAGCAAAGGCATAGCCACTGTCTGTGTAAATATTGAGTTTGATCTTTTGCCCATCTTAAAGCCTGAGTAAGGGCTATTAGTTTGGGCCATTGGGCGGAGGTGCCATAGCTTAAAGATTGATCCCAGATACTTTTGGGTGGCTCTACTACTGCTGCTCCTGCATAACAGATTCATTCCTTAACAAAACTGCTACCATGTACGTAAAGATTATGGGATGTCTCAGGAAAAAGGCACATCAGTGAGGTATGGGCATAGCCCTGTCATGGTTACCAGCCTTTGTAAGCAGTCGGCTGTCATTGGGGGGAGTGCTAGAGTCAGGGAGAAGGGTGGCTGGATTTAATGCCTCTGTTTTTGAGAATACCAGAGAGGGTTGGTTCAGCATTAACACTTTATATTGCGTGATTCTGGCATTAGATATCCTGCAGTCCGGGGGACTGCGGAGGAGGGCTTCTATGGAATGTGGGGCCGTTACCACCAGATTTTAGCCAAAGGTTAACTTAGAGGCTTCCTTGACTAAAAGGTCAGTGGCCACGATGGCTCTTAGGCAGTTGGGCCATCTGGCAGCTACATAGTCCAGCTTTTTTTGAGAAGTACGTGACTGTTCAGTGCCAAGACCCAATGGACTGGGTTAAGACTCCTTTGTTAACCCCATGACTTTCATCAATGAATAGATGAAGGGGTTTGGACAAGTCAGGTAACCCGAGGGCGGGGGCACACACCAGAGCTGTCTTCAGGCACGTAAAAGCTTCCTGCTGCTATTTGGTCCACAACAAGTCACTTCCCTTGCCCACCATGGTGGCGTAAAGGGGCTTAGCAATTTCTGCAAATCCAGGGATCCACAGTCTGCAATATCCCACTGTGCCAAGAAATTCACGTACCTGTCATTTTAAGGTTGGCTCAGGAATGCCCACTATGGCTTGTATCCTGTCACGTGAAAGTCACCCCTCCCCTTTTTCTAAGATGTATCCAAGACATGTTATGGAGGGGAAGCAGAGCTGATCCTTTTTGGTGGATACACGATATCCCATTTCTGCCAAGGCTTTGAGTAAGATGAGAGTTGCCGCTCTGCATGAGTCTGAGTCTGGTGCAGGTAGAAGGAGGTAGTCTACATACTGGAGTAGGTTAACACTTGGATGCTGCTCTCTGAAGAGGGACAAATCTTGCCCAGAGTCTCCCCAAACTAGGTGGGGGAGTTTTTGAATCCTTGGGGAAGCCTGGTCCACGTCAGCTGCCCACATCCCTTGGGCCGAGGGTCTTCAAAGGCAAAAATGGGCTGGCTAACAGGTGCCAAATGTATAGAAAAAAAATGCATCTTTTAAATCCAGGACAGTGTAGATAGTATGTTCTGGAGGCACCTGGCTTGTTGTTGTCAGGGTGCATCGCAAAAAAAGAGTCAGAAAAGTTGATGCATATGAAGCAGACGGCTGCAGCTCACTCAGGCAAAAACAGCCCCGAGATCACCCTGACACTTACTTTTATTCAGCTTATAACAGTGCATAAATTTGGCCCCCCTTATCTTGCTTTCCAAACCTTGTTTCTCTTGCTACAGCAAGAACACTGCCTTCTCTGGCAGTCTACCAAGGGGCATAAGTATAAACATTGTTTCTAGCCCTAAATGCCTTAGTCTATGTAATATCTCAGCTGAGTGTGTGAGAGCACTACCTGTTTGTGAGTTCCCAGACAATCTTTCTTGGGAATTTAGACAATAACATCTGTGTGGTGAGTTCATTTCACTCTGCCTCCTCCCACTGATATCTGCAGTGTGCAGTGTCCTTGGAGACATTTACTAATGTGTCTCTGCCAGCAAGCATGCTTTTTGAATGCTTAACCCTTTATGATCTGACTCTCAACATCTTCTCCAAAATATCCCCCTTTTTCATTTTTTGTCCAGGGTGACTGTGCCTGTCTTAGGTTGCCCTCCTCTGAAGGTGTTACCCATCTTTGGTCACCAGCCAAGCTGCCATGGACAGGGGTTCGAGAGTCAAGGGTTTCAAGCAGAATCAAGTTGTTGGCATGGCTGGTCTTATGAGCCCTATTAATGTGGAACAGCAGCGCTATGCAAATGTCTCCTTTTACAGTTAAGAGTAACAAAGCACCAACAATCACCACACTGAAGTTACTAGAGAAGAAATGATCTAGAATGGACATTAATTTGGTCTAAGTATAAACTTTGGGGCTAAGAAATTGATTAAATTGGTCAGATAAACCTGTAGGGTTTTCTAATAGATTTTTCATTTTTCTTCTTAAAACTTATTTCAGTGCTACTCAAGGGAGCATTTACAAACCCAATTTCCCAAAGAATATCTAAAGCGTTGCTTGCCTCTAGTCCTTACTTTAGGCCCTGTATCTTGCCTGAGACTTTTTTGTGCAATTACTCCATCTCGCTGACTCAACTTATCTTGCTTACACTGGCTCAACATATCTTGTCCGAGATGTCTTGTGCTATATTTAGTCTCGAAGACTCATCTCGCAGGCTCAACAGGATTTTGTGCGATACTTAATCTCGCAAACTCAACGTATTTTGCTCGCACTAGCTCAATGTCTCTTGTCCGAGATGTCTTATATTTAGCCTCTGCTTTAATCTCTGCTTTAGTCTCTGCTTTAGTCTCTGCTTCCTTCAGGTCTGGTAATGGGGAGAGACACCCAACTTTTCCTGAACCCAAAGGCCACCATAAAACTTTGGCAGGATGTTCTGCCAGTTGGAGAAGGGTTTCAAGGGTCTCTCCTCACCACCCAGATCCTGGGATCCTGGATGAACCCACAATTGAGTGGGATCACTTATTTAAAATAAAATTTTGAAGACAGAAAGTTGGACTAGAGGTACCAGTAATTATGTACATACACTCGACTATGTTTAACTCTTAGAATATGCTCCCATTTTTCTGGTTCAATCTAAGTTTATCTGGCTCCTTGTTTCTTCCTTCATTTTCCCCTTATTTTTTAATTGTAATAGCATGATGTGCTTAGTAGCAGATTGTTGGTGCATTAATTGGTTAAGTTGTTGTGATCTTTTGCAGATTAAACAATATAGAAAACACAATATTAAGACAATTATACATATGAACGTAACAGATCCTGACAGACCATGTAACCATTGTGTAGGATGCAACTGTTCTAACCCAATTATGAGCCCTTTCAAAATATATTTCCCAGTTATAACTTGTAATCGTTTTTCAAACGTTTGATGAATCTTCTGTTGCAAGTACAGAATTTCCTTAGTTAAATTGTCATGATTTAAAATATGTTTTTTTACAGAGTCCCAAGGAAATTCAGTTGCATTGTAAAGCACAGGAGTAATATAATAAGATGTTTGATTCCAATCACATTTCATTTTCATTTGTAATTTCATAGCTTGAATCTGATCCCCTAACAAAATAAGTTTGTCTTAAATCTGCTAACTTCTTATGTATCTATTTGTCTATAGATCCTTCTGAATCTATTTGTCTTTGAGTTTTCTACAATTGTGTGTTGTTGTCATGTTCGGACAAAGTCAGCAGTTTGAACTCTTTGTTGAAGGGCTATACCTGCAGTATCCGCTGTTGCTGTTATGGCTATAATACCCATAATTACAGCTATTAGTATTCCAACAAATCTTCTTGCCCTATTCAGCAATCTTTTGGAGATCGAAGTTAATATCCCCATAACTGGGGTCTCCTGCCATTCCTGATTCATCACACTCCAATTCTGGCTTTTAAGATGTAAAGAGTAGAGGTATTTAGGAAAATAATAGAATTGTTAATACAAATATATAAAGAGCATTTGTTTAAACATTCTATTGCCCCATTACTATTGTTCCAAACAATATTACTCAATAACAGAACATAAGGAAGACATACACAAGCTCTAACCCATTTAGTATTATTATGAGTAAGGATAAAAGTATAATTAGTACTTATATTAGAAATGTGGCCCCGCCAAGAACTAACCATGTGGAAGGTGGCTGAGGGGGATGACCCACCCTGAAAGGGTTAGGCAGTGTAAAGCCTCCCCCATGCAAAATAATGGAATTATTTGCATGTGTACTTATGCTTTGGCTCTCCTTACACCATTTTAAATTGAATGGCTGGCCATTTTCATGGGCAGAGCCTACAGGACTCCAATCATAGATGATTCCAGAGGAATTATTAACTAACACTTGTGGTTCTGAGCCATAACGCACAGTCCATGGAAATACAGGACTGTTAGTGTACACATAAGGAATCTGGCACATGGGAATCCCTGCAGGAATTGGAATTTTATTCTGTGAAATATAACCTCTAAATCTCTGTGCTGCAAGGGCATAAATGGAGTGGTGATTATGAGTACCATTTTTTTCCAATACTTAATCATGTTTGATAATGTATTTTTAAACAATGATCTCCCTCTTCAAAATGTATGGGCATGCCTTTCACTCCTGTAATGGTCTACGGGTGTTAAATGGCCCAGGAAATTGGACAGTTAGATTATTATAAATCATAATTGGAGGATTTGTCCAGGGCACCCCTCTTAATAGTGGTGGATTAGGTATATAGGCCCAGTATGTATAATTACCATCACAATGACTCCAACTTACCTGTATAGCAGTAATAACTAGGATGGCCAAAAACAAAGTTTCAAGATTGAGAGATGCTCTTGATTTTAATGACTCCCACGTTGGAATCATGATCTTTTCAGTTTTTTTAACAGGAAACATGAAGGTACTTTGAGTTTTATTTTTTTTCAATCTGTATTTCACCTCCTTTATTTCTTCATCCATGGATTGGTGAGGATACATGACTTAACTTTATTCTTTTATCTGGAACCCACAACTTTGCTTCACCTGTAGAAATATAAGCAAAACTACAGCCCCAATGGATAACAGTTGCCGGTTCCCATTGATTAGTTTCCAAGTTTAAGTACAAAATATGCTGTTCTAATGGTTGTAATTTCTCCACTGGCCAGTGTTTACTCATAGGTTTGTAACCATTTGCATCCTCATTCAAAAAATTGAGTGTGTATAAGGCTTTCATAAGTCTTCGCTTGGGGGTATCCAAATATTCTCCTCCTTGCTGCTTTTTAAGCATAGCTTTCAGAGTTCTACTTTTATGTTCAATAATAGCTTGACTTGTGCTATTATAAGGAATACCTGTCACATGAGTAATATTATAGCTTTGAAAAAATGTTTTATATTAAAGAGAAACATGTAGGAGCATTATCTGTTTTGATGATTTTTGGAACTCCCATGTGAGCAAAGGCTTCCAGTAAATGAGTAATAATACTATTACCCTTTTCAGTAGGGAGGGCTGTAGCCCAAGATAGAGAAGAAGAAGTATTTACAGAATGATGAATATGCTTTAATTTACCAAATTGAGGAAAAATAGTAACATCCATTTGCCAAATATGATTAATAGTATCTCTATGAGGGTTTACAACAGGGGCCCAGGAAGGAGTATGAAAATGGGCTTTGAAGAGTTTTAGCAGATTCTGGTGAGCAATAACTAATTACCTTAAATGTATGGGCATCAGTAAAATATGTTTGCCCTTCTGGAATTGGGGAATCGATGACTTTTTTAGGTAATATCCAATTTTGTAATTTTAAAAATTGTAAAAGTTTAATTTTAGGAAAATGATTATCTAATATGCCAAAATAGTCACTGGTAGCTATCTGCCAAGATTCATTTAACAAAATGGCTTGATTTCTTTCTTTTTTTGTAAAAGGCAAAATTATTTTTTGAGGTTCCATTTCACATAGTTTTTGCAAACATAAATGGCCTTTTATTATGATTTGCACCATTTTATTTATATAAGTTTCCAATAATTTTGACTGTTTATTAGATTAAAAAAATCCATTCAATAATATGATTAGCCTGTGTTAAAAGTCCGGTGGGGGAATAAAGAGTATGAATAACTAATAAACGCAATAGCTCAAAAGAATCAATAGGTTACAATTGTGCTTGTTGAATAATATTTTCAATTATAATTAACTCCTGCAAAGCTTCAGGAGTTAAAGTACGATGACTATTTAATTGAGAATTACCCTCTAATGTTTTAAATAAATGTTGACATATATAATTAGGAATACCACAGCTAGGTTGAAGCCAATTAATGTCTCCTAACAATTTTTGAAAGTCATTTAAAGTTTGTAAAGTATCTTTTCTAATTTTTACCTTTTGCATTCGAATAGTTTGTTCATCTAATCGAAAACCCAAACACTTCCAGGGAGTAGAAAATTGCATTTTTTCGGTGGCGATAACAAGGCCATATGCTTTACAAAATTTTTGTACATCCATAAAAATTAGCTGTAATTGTTCCTCATTTTCATGTGCTAGCAAAATATCATCCATATAATGATAACATAGTAAAAATGGATATTTCTTTTTAAGTTTATCAAGCAATTGTTGTACAAAATGTTGACATAATGAGGGACTATTTAACATACCCTGTGGCAATACCTTCCATTGATACTGTTGAGTAGGAGATGCATTATTAAACTCACGTACAGTAAATGCAAATTTTTCACAATCGGATGACTGCAAATGAATGGTGTAAAAACAGTTTTTTAAATTGATAACTATTAAGGGTCAATTTTTAGGTATTAACATGGGGTTAGGTAATCCTGGCTGAAGTGCACCCATAGGTTGAATTATTTCATTGATTTTTCTTAAACCAGTAAGCATTCTCCATTTCCCTGATTTTTTCTTCACGACAAAAACCGGAGAATTCCAGGGACTGGTAGTATTTTCAATATGCTCTAATTGTAACTGCTCTGCAATGAGTTGATGTAATGCTTCCATCTTTTCTATAGTTAAGGGCCACTGTTCTACCCATATTGGTCTATCAGTTTTCCATTTTAATGGCAGAGCATAATGACAAACAGTGGCCCCTATTCTAAATCCTGTAAGCTTGTATAGCCCAGTCCCCTACTATCACCAGGTTGTCTTTGAATTGCTTTATTGTCATTCTTTGTCTCTAAAAGCGGGTTAAATCCCATGTTTAATAGCATCTGCTTAGCAGGAGTGGAAATAGTTGGAATAGCTAAAGTAGCTCCCCATTGTTGCAATAAATCACATCCCTAGAGGGTAAGTGAAATGGGAGCGGTATAGGGTTGGATTTTCGCCTCTTGTCCATCAGGGTCATAACACCGAATAGGAACAAGGGCCTGGCCAATCTCATTTAATGTGCCAAGTCCTACAAAAGTTGCTTTCACAGTTTGCTGTGGCCATTCTGCTGGCCATTGCGCAGCAGCAATGATGGAAACATCGGCTCCTGTGTCCACTAGTTCGGAAATAGTAATACCATCTTCAAAAACAACCTGAATAGTGGGACGATCCTGCTTAACAAAAGTTTGCCAAAAACTTGATGGTTAGTACTTCCAAAGCTGCCTGTTCCTTTTTCTGATAAAGCCTTACCCTGCTGATATCTAAGCGATGCTCTCCCCAGGTGCAAAAGTATGAGGTTGAGACACAGACATCATAATATAAATTTGACCTTCATAATCAGCATCTATAATTCCCAAATGTACTTGCACCCCTTTCATAGTCAAACTACTCCATCCAATAACCAACCCCACAGTCCCTGATGGCAAAGGGCCATAAATATTTGTAGGAATTTGAACAATGCCTTGTGATGGAAGTATAGTAAATTTATAGGGGTTAGGTATATCCAATGCAGCACTACCCTGTGTAGCATGAAATAAATCTTGCACTTTCATTCCTCCTCTCGGGAATTGAGTGCCTGATGCTCCTGACCAGAGCTGACTGGATATTGGTGAAGCACAGGTTGAAAAGTGCCCATTTTTGGTTTCAGGCCCTGGGCCAGGCCTGTCATTCCATTTCCCAAATTTCTCTCAGAAATAATATTACCAAATTTATCTTTAAGGGAACAGCACTTATTACTCCAATGCTTACCCCTGCCACAAAGCCTACATATCCCTGGCGGCATAGTGGAAGATTGACCTTTAGCTTCTATGGGAGTACTCTTCATTTGCCGATGGCAATCCTGCTTACAATGACTTGTTTTTCCACATTTATAATATCTAGCAGTGGATTTTCCAGACTGAGTCATTTGCAAAAAAGCTGAAGCTAATAAATTGGCATTAAAGGTACCAGAGCCCACATCACGGCATATGCGTATGTAGTCTTTAATAGTACCTCCCTGCTGTTTTATTGGTAATAATGCTTTTGGACAGTCAGCATTAGCATTCTCAAATCCCAGCATAAGCAGCAAAACAGACTGAGATTCTGCATGAACCACCACCTTGCGAATAGCATCATGAAGACGAGCCAAAAATTTAGTATACGGTTCATTTGTGCTTTGAGTTATTTTTGTAAAAGCTTTATCAACTTCACTGGAGGAAGATAATTTAGACCAAGTCCATAAGCAAATATCTTTTATTTGATCTAGAGCAGAATTTCCCCGTTGGACTTGAGCACACAAAGGAGCAGCCGTACTGGTCCCCATAAGTTTATCAAAAGTGGCTCCAG
This sequence comes from Cabassous unicinctus, assembly GCA_029593785.1. Lineage (NCBI taxonomy): Eukaryota > Metazoa > Chordata > Mammalia > Cingulata > Chlamyphoridae > Cabassous > Cabassous unicinctus. The sequence continues at coordinate 2,081 of JAQZBX010085037.1, read as the reverse complement.
GCAGATTCTGTGCTGCATTTGCACAGGCTATCTGTTCCGCCTCATTCCTCCACCAAGATTTAAACTGTAAATATTGACCAGCTTCTAATACAGTTTTAGCCAAAGTTTCCCAATTAATTGGGATTAGCAAATTTTTATTAGCATACGAACCCAAAAAACTCTGAACATAAGGTGAATTTGGACAATAATTTGAGATAGAAGTTTTAAAGATTTTATAAAATTGAAATTCAATGGGTCATGGTTAACATTAACACCACCTTGAGGATATTGGGGATCCGGAGGGAAAGGTTGTCTAGTAATAGGAAACAACAAGGCATCAGGGGAAGCAATGCTAGAAGGGAATACCGGAGTCTCATTCAAATATGCATCAACAGGAAATTTAAAACAATTACAGCCCATCTTATACTGTAAATCAGCAGGGGAAGTATCCTTGGGAGGAGGAACATTAGTGGAGACAGGAAAGGCATTAACCTTACATTTAGTTTGAAATAAATTGTCCAACCTAGCTAATTTTTTTTCCAAAATTATGGAGGAGTTTCCACTATTCTTAATTTCTTCAGGAGGTGACAAAAAGGGAGTTAGGGAAGGATATTCAGGAGGTGCTGGCGCAGGCCACTCTTCAGCCTCCTCAGAAAATATCTCCTGAGAGGAATGCTCTGGAGAATCTATAGGGATTGGAGAGGTAGACTCATCAATTTTAAGAAGGCCGGCATCCTGCGGTAAATCTTCATCGCTCTGAAAAGGTCGTATAGCCAAAGCAATTTGCTGATAAGCAGCCCATACATTAGCCAAAACAAGTTCTCCACATGGAGGAGCTCGTCTAAGAGCCTTCCCCACATCCTGCCAGACTTTAGGATTTAATTGGTTTCATTTGAAGGAGAAAACCACGGACAATGCCGCTGTATCAAATGTAACAGCTCTCGTATGATATGTTCCTTAGTCCTCACCCCTGAACTATGAAGAAGAGATTTCAAAATCTCTGCCTACTCATCAATCTGAGACGGGGAATTACCCATGATCTCTGCTTCTCCCAACGGCTTTGTGTACCAACCGCACAGCACTTAAACACCCATTTGGTTAACTCACCTAGAGTCCCTGTTGGAGCCCCACGTTGGGCGCCATACGTTGTTGTCAGGGTGCGGCATAAAAAAAGAGTCAGACAAGTTGATGCATATGAAGCAGAGGGCTGCAGCTCACTCAGGCAAAAGCAGCCCCAAGATCACCCTGACACTTACTTTTATTCAGCTTATAACAGTGCATAAATTCGTCCCCCTCATCTTGCTTTCCCACCCTGTTTCTTTTACTACAGCAAGAACACTGCCTTCTCTGCAGTCTACCAAAGGGCATAAGTATAAACATTGTTTCTAGCCCTAAATGCCTTAGTCTATCAAATATCTCAGCTTGGTCCCTGAGAGCGCTACCTGTTTGTGAGTTCCCAGACAATCTTTCTTGGGAATTTAGACAATAACATCTGTGTGGTGAGTTCATTTTGCTCTGCCATCCTCCCACTGATATCTGCAGTATGCAGTGTCCTTGGAGACATTTACTAATGTGTCTCTGCCAGCAAGCATGCTTTTTGAATGCTTAACCCTTTATGCTCTGACTCTCAGCATCTTCTCTAACACAGGCTTAGAAGGGTGTATTGGTTAGGGATGGCAGGGGTGTATTGCTTCAACCCTCTTATTTACTTCTCTAAGATCCTGTACCAGCCGATAGTCTGTGTTCCCCGGCTTTTGCACAAGAAGTAAGGGGGTGTTCCAAGGGCACTGGCAAGGAACAAGAATACCTGCATCCAGTAGACAGTTGATGTGTTTTTCAATTCCAGTCCTGGCCTTGTGGCTGATTGCATACTGCCGTACCCGGATGGGGAGAGATGTGCTGTGTAGTTGCACCACCACGGGGGCCTGATGCTGAGCCAGCCAGGGGGGGTTTGTCTCTGCCCAGACTCCCAGAACCAGGTGCTGGAATTCTTGCAGCAACTGATTTGCCGCTGGCGGCATCTCGAGGCCTGTCAGGAGATAGTCTTCCAAGATAGGGCAGGTTACTAGGAGGATCTGGGGCTGAGTGCCGAATTTTAATTT
>JAQZBX010085036.1:0-13179 GCA_029593785.1 Cabassous unicinctus | reverse complement strand
TTTTAAAGATTTTATTTATTTATTTCTCCTCTGCTCATTGTTTTAATTTGCTGTTTGCTTTCTGTGTCTTCACTGTGTTCTCCTCTTTTTTAGGAGGAAATGGGAGCCAAATCTGGGACCTCCCATTTGGGATGGAGGCATTCGATGGCTTGAGCCACCTCTGCTCCCATATCCCACTTGTTGTGTCTGCTCCCACTTGTTGTGTCTCTCATTGTCTTTCCTTATTATATCTCTTTGTTGCATCATTTTTTTGCATCAGCTCACTCTCTTGCTCCTCTTTTTTAGGAGGCACCAGGAACCAAACCTGGAACCTCCCATGTGGTAAGTGGGCACCCAACTGCTTGAGCAACATCTGCTTCCCTCATAAAACTTTTATTTTGGCATAGCCTTTATGGCAGCAATATCTAACTGATACAAAAATCAATGTAAACAGAACTGTTAGAGCTCAGAATAATTGGTTCCTTCTTATTTTGAGCATTTGCTCAGATATTTGAAGAGAGCATCTAAGATGACACAGCTTTTAATATTTTTTGGATAACTATATTAACAGGTGACCACAGTTGAGAATGTATTCCTGATAGTACACAGATATTGGAAGCCTATGCCTGTTTGTTCAGGAACAATTTGTAACCCTTAATCAGAACAACTCCATTTCCTGAGGAATTACTGCATAAGATTTCAATGCTTGTGAAAGTTGTCCTTTGATCATGAAGATTGAAGACAGTTTTGAACATAAAGGAGATAAGGTAATGGATGATAGGATACATACAAAGATTGTTCACCCACATGCCCGTCAGTGTTTATGGTGGAATTTAGAAAAAGGGGAAATATTCCATTTCCATAAATGGAAACATTCTTATTTATCATGCAATAAGATAATGCAAAACATGCAACTGGGTCCTGCACCCACATGCTTAAACACTTTACAAAAGCAATTGAAGATTTATTATGTTAAGAAGATAATGTAAATAGAAAAAACAATTCTTTTCTAAGGGATGCAAGGTTTGATTTAAATTTTTATTTCTTCATATTTAAGTACATATCTGGTTCTATGGCATGTTCTAGTTTCATGAACTTATCAAAAATGAATTTCTGCCCTGAGGGAGGTTTTGAGCCCCATAAATCCCTTCATTTCTTTAGCACTAGAACAAATATCTTCTTTATGGCTTTTTTTCACAAATTTTTTCAGGCCTCCTTTTATGTCTTTATTCCTCAGACTGTAGATTAAGGGGTTCAGATGGGTGTGACCACAGTGTACATCACAGATGCTGGTGCACTTGAATACATTATGCAAAACAATAAAAGTAAGTTATACTCATATATTTGTACAATAAAATAAGGAGACAGGTGAGAGTTGAGATGCATAGGTGGAAAATGCTTTAGATATCCCTTGAGCCAATGAGATTACATGAATGGAGGAAATAATCTTAGAGTAAGAGAAAAGGATCCCAGCAAACATACTACATACTGCAGCCCTTTAGCAAAATACTCCACTATAACATTGATAAATTCATCAGAACAAGCAAGGTGGATGATCTGATTATGTTCACAGAAAAAGGAGGGTATTTCCAAGTGCATACAAAGGGACCTCAAATCCAATAAACTTTATATCAAGGAATGTAAGACACTCGTGAACCAGCACCCTAAAACCAGGAGGACACAGAGCTAAGGGTTCATGATGACTGTGTAATGCAGGGAGTAACAGATGGCCATGACATTGTCTTAGACCATCATGGCCAGAAGAAAGTTGTCCAACCCTACAAAGAGTAAGAAAAGTACTTCTAGATGAGGCAGCCTGCATAGGAAATGGCTTTGCACTGTGCCTGGATGTTCAACAGCATTTTTGGGACAGTGGTGGAGATATAAAGTATGTCAAGAGGAAAGATTAAAGAGGAAGAATTGGCATCGACATGTGGAGCTGGGAGTCTGTGAAGGTGGCCAGGACCATAAGCAGATTCCCAAAGATGGTGACCAGGTACATGGACAGGAACAGCATGAAGACAACAGGTTTTAATTCTGGATCCTTTGAAAATCCCAGAAAAAGAAATTATGAAATTCTTGTATTATTGTCTCATTTCATGTGAGGGCTCTGATTATCAGAAAAGAGAGAAGGGGCATTGGTAATTTCCATAGAACTAGGCATTACTAATCTAGCAATAATGGTATAATTTATACATTACAGTCAATAAATTAATTTCTATACTTAGTTTATAATCTGGTCCCCTTTTTGGTTATTCTAGTGTTGTCTCTGATTAGCAATCCCTGTCCCATTGACAGATTTTCCTAAAAAATTTATGCATTCTACAGAGTTTATGAGAAATATATTCATACATTTGAGGCATATATATTGAGTTCTGACTTTGTGTCATACGTGGTTTAAGCAATATCTACAATCTGTTGATAGAAAAAGAATATAAACAAATAAGAATCAACCATACGACATTTCAGAAAGGAACAAGTGCTAAAACAAAATGAAATCAAGTAAAAAGAAGAGATGATTGAGGGGATATTTTTGATTGGCTGTGCAGGTGAGACAAGAAGAAAAGGGGACATTTGAACAGATACCTCAAAGCTGAGAAGACAGGAACTACAAGGGGACCTGGGAAGTATGTTTCCAGCACACTTACATCTATACAGATATAAATGAAATCAATGGCAAAAATTCATGAAAAAGTGTAGATTTTTTTTAAAAACAGTGTTATAATAAACAAGTATAAAAACACAAAGAAAGAAGTTAAACAAAAACAAAACCAGAACAAACAATTTGCAATGGAGAAATTGAATGACTAATAAACCAGCATATATTTAACCTCACCAATAAAGGAATAATTGTCAAGAAAAAGTTTTAATATGTCATTTTCCTGCAGTTAAAATTATCATTTTTCATATGATTACTCAATGTGAAAATGTATACATCATGTACTGATATGAAAGCATCATATCTACCTCCAAAATACTGTAACTTTCCATCAATATACAAACATTCTCAAATATATCTTGACTTGAAAATAAAAAAGAAATGCCTTCCCTTCACTGCACATACCTTCACTGCTAATACCCCAATTTTCCCTTCTCACATTAACTGCAAAGCCCCTTAGACAGATCATTTGCTTCCCTGGATCCACTTTTTCCCTCAAATTCCTTACTCTAACTGAGCTTACATTCCTATCATTTAATATTTAACAATGACCCTTGCATTGCTGAATTCAATGGAAATTTCTTTTTAAAAATACAGTATATGCAAAATGCATTAATTAATTAAGCAAGAACAGAAACAAATGAGATCTCTCAGTCCTGGACTAGACTGAAATAGTACACATATGAACTCAGATAAAAGCTCTCAGCTTCCATTCAACCTGACACTTCCCTGCAATATCTGCTTTGCTCTTCTCTTCACCTGGAAGGATTCTCAGAGCAGAAGGTCTCCAGGAGGAAGTCCAAATTCCTCATTGAGCCTTTGATGATGGAGACTGAAACTCTGTCCCCAGACAAGACAGCAGGAAGGAGTCTGGCTTCAGTCCCCAAGCCAGAGCTAGGACTCCCAAGTAGGAGCTGGTGACTCCTACTGCAGCCCATCATAACCCCTGGGACTCTAGCCTGGACAGAAAGAAAAATATACTTGCTGATTGTTCTCCAGAGACCAAATTCTAAGCCAAATGAATCCAATTTTTATTATTTATCCTCCATGGACTCCTCTTCCTTCCATAGATCTAACCATCTAAAAACCTATCTTGCCCTGTAAATTAAAGTTTCTCCAGGGATTGAGGAACCTGTCTTGACTAGGTCGCTTCACGTCAAATCACTGATATTGGGTGAGGATACATCCCTGTCATTTCCTCTAGAAATTTGCTATTCTCCCCTTCAACCAAGGGGAGAACTGTGTTCATTTCCTAAAAACAATGGACACTATACTCCTTTGCTTGATGATGCCTTGCAAAAACAATTAGGAATGTCATACTTATAGCACTAATTAGGACCTGTTATTTAGTCCATCATTTAGAACATGATTATTAATTTTAAAAAATATATTTACTTCTTTTATGCACTGTGGCCTGTTTACATCGCCTTATAGGGAATGTCTCATTTAATTTTATCCCTATAACATTCAATGATGCTAAATTTCTGTAATTATACTTATTCTTTCTATTCATTTAAACACTAAAAACTTTATATATTTTTTTAACTTTTACCATAGTTACACAAATACAACTCAACATTTCATGTTTTTACTACTTTCAAGTATCCTATTCACTAGCAGTAATTACATTCACTATATTGTGCTGCCATAACCAATGTCCTTTATGTAAAATTTCATCACATCTATTAAGCAATATCTCCCAGATCCCTTTGTCCCTGATAATCCATAATCTACTGTCTCCATAAATTTGTCCAGTCTGTAATTCATAGCCAGCAAGATCATATAACATTTGTCTTTTTGTATCTGATCATATATAACAGGCTACCTTCAAGGTTCATCCATGTAGTGACATGTTCCTTTTTACAGGTCAATTACATGGTTTGTATATACCACATTTTTCTGAGGTACGAGGATGGGGATTGAACCTTATGTAGGAAACCCTCAACCATGGAGCCATATAAATACCCCTGAGTTGGTTTTTTGTTTGTTTGTTGTTTTTTGCTTGTTTTTTGTTTGTTTGTTTGTTTGTTTTGAGGCAGCACCAGGAACCAAATCCAGGACCTCCCATGTGGGAAGTAGGTGCTCATCCATTTGAGCCTCATCTGTTCCTTAATATATACATTTTTAAATGCAGTTTCAGTCACATGCCATACAGTTCATCCAAAATTTATAATCAATGGCTGTCAGCATAGTTAAAGAGTTGTGCATTCATCACTGCAATCAAATTCAGAACATTTTCATTGACCTAAAAAGAAAATCTCCATACCCCTTACTCTCCCTCTTATTGACATAAAGGAGAGGTGTGTTACCTTTGCTACAACTGATGAAAGAATATTAAAATATTACTGTTAACTATAGTTCATAGTGTTCATTAGGTGTATTTTTTCCATATACCACCTTCTTATTAACACCTTGTAACAGTGCAACAAATTTGTTCTAATTTATGGAAGAATAATCTTATTTGTGCTATTAAACACTTGCATCATACACAAGGAGGTTCACTGTCATACAGTCCCAGGTTTCTTGCTCTAGCTTTCGTTCTAGTGATGTACAAGACCCTAAACTTCCCTTTCAACCTCAATCACACATACGATTCAGTGCTGTTAATTACACTCATGATAATGTGTGTTCTCATCACCTCTATGCATTTCTAAACATTTACGGTCAACTTATTACCAATTCTGCACATATTAAGCATCTGCTCTCCATTCTCTACCCTCATTCTACTCCATGAAAACCTATATTTTAGATATAAAGTCTGTGAATTGGCTTATTATAATTGGTTCATGTTAGTGAGGTCATACAATATTTAACCTTTTGCTTTTCCTGTATTTCACTCAAAACAATGTCCTCAAGGTTAATCCAGGTTTTCAAATGCATGAGGATTTCATTCCTTCTCACAGCTGAATAATATTCCAACATTTGTATATACCAAATTTTGTTTTTTCATTCATCAGGTGATGGATAATTAGGTTGTTTCCACCTTTTGGCAATTGTGAAAAATGCCACCATGAACATTGGAGGGCAGATGTCTGTACACATCCCTGCTCTCAGTAATTTTGAGTATATACTTGGTAATGAGATCACCAGATCATTTGGCAATTCTATAATTAGCTGTGGAACTGTCAGAGTCTTCCACAGTGGCTGTACAATTTTAAATTTCTCTAGCAGTGAATTAAAGTTCCTATTTACCCAAATCCTTTCCAATCTTTGCAATTTTCTGTTTTTTTGTTTTTGTTTTTGTTTTTTAGTAGTAGCCATTCTAGTAGGTGCGATACTGATATCTCATTGTGGTTTTGATTTGCATTTCCCTAATAACTAGTGATGTTGAGCATCTTTTCATTTGCTTTTCAGTCATTTGTTTTCCTTATTTGAAAAATGACTATTCAAAGCTTTTGCCCAGTTTTAACTTGGGCTGCTTGTCTTTTTGTCATTGAGTTATGTGATCTCTTTATATATCCTAGAAATTTAAACTTTATTAGACATGAGAAATATTTTCCAAATTTATTCTCCCTTTGAGTAGGCTGCCTTTTCACTTTCTTGACAAATTCCTTTGAGTAAAATATATTTAATTTTCAGGAAGTATCATTTATCTATACTTTCTTTCATTGCTTGTGCTTTGGGTGTAAATTCTAAGAAATAACTGCCTACCCCGAAACTTCCAGGAGTTTTTGGTCCTGGCTCCTATATTTTGGTCACTGACATGTTTTGAGTTAATTTTTGTATAAGGTCTGAGGTATGGGTCCTCTTTGATTTTTTTGGATATGAATATAGAGTACACCCTGCACCATTTGTGGAAGAGACTATTCTACCCAGTTTGAGTGGACTTGGCAGCCTTGCCAAATATCAACTGGCCTTAGATGTGAGGGTCTATTTCTGAACTCTCACATCTAAGAGTTGGTTCCATTTGTCAATATCTCTATCTTTCTGCCCATACCATGCTGTTTTGACCACAGTAGCTTTGTAGTATGCTTCTTTTTCAGGGTGTCTTTGGCTATTTAGGGCTACTTCGACATCCAAATAAATTTGGTAATTGGCTTTTCAATTACTGCAAATTAATTTGTTGGACTTTTGATTGGGATTGTGTTGAATCTGTAAATCAAGTTGAGTAGAACTGACATATTAATATTTTTTCTTTTAATCCATAAATTCAGAATACCCTTCCATTTATTTACACCTTTGAATTTTTCAGCAATGTTGTGCAGTTTTCAGAGTACAAGTCCTTTTAAATTCTTGGTTGAATTTATTCCTAGATATTTGACTCTTTTAGTTGCTCTTGTAAATGGATATTTTTTTTATTCCCACATGAAGTCAGTGGCTTGATATCCAAGGAACCTGGTCAAGTCATGGTCCTGAGTCTTCAAATTTGGAGTAATCTTTAATTTGAAGGAAGGGGTAAGGTCCAAGAAAGTTAGACATATGGAAAATATGAGAGTTATGGAGGAGGAATCATAAAAACAGGATTCATCTGACAAATGGTCCTTGGGAACAGAAAATCAGGAATGAAATTTTCTTTCTGTTCTGACTAGTATCCCACAGAGAAATGATGGTGCAGCATTTGGAAACCAGGAGGAAATTTCCTAATGAGATGCTATAGGAAACATTTAAATCTCTTCTGGGCTGTTGTCCCTCAACTTGTACAACCCTAGGCTGGACAGGGCATGGTTGTTTCTCTTGGGGTCCCAAGTCCTGATGGGGGAATGATTCCTGACCCTTTTCAGCTGTCTTGTATGGGGACTGAGCTTCACCACCATCATCCACTACCTAGAGAAGAGTATGAACTTTCACTCAGACACCTACCATTTAGAGATGTAATCAATGTGAGTCAGAAAGCCCAGAAGATGCTGTAGGAAAGGGTGAGGGAGATTTGAAGGTTTGACATACTATCTGCAGTCATTGGAGAGCCAGTCCTGGCTCAGCCAGAGCCAAAACATCATCATGCTTGTTCTCCTATTTGCTTAATTATTTAATGTATTTATGTATTATGGTAAATTTACTCTACATCTCTCATTAACTTACTAAGGGAATGTAGCAACTATTGACTTATGAAAAACAGGTTAAATTCTTATTTTATTTTTTAATCATAATAATAAATGATTATATGTTCTCTAAATAAAACTATATCCAATTTTAAACATATAGGCTCTGTTAGTTTTTCACAGATTTAATCTCTTGTAACATAGTTTTGCATGTTATAAATTTTTATTGATATCATATATAAAACTATCAATATTATTATGTATTGTTAGCCCTGTTATAATTGTTAATTTTTATAGAGTCCTTTCATAGATAAATTATATTCTTAAAAAGGAGAATTAAATTCTTCTTAAAAATTCTGTTTCTGACCCTGTCTCTATTTTTTAAAATAATAATATATCATATATTAATCAAATAAAATTACAAAATTTATTGATAAACAGAAGTATTGATGAATGCCTTATTATAGAGTTTTTCATGTCTTCAAGAATTATGATAAAATCTTGAAAAATATTTTTTAAAGGCGGTATCCATTACACTCAGTAAGCAGGAGTCACTGCTAACAATTAAGTAATGGGAATGGATATCCAATTAGAAGATGGAATGGGATTGTAAAATGTTCTAGGAAAAGTAAAATATCTGTCCAAGAAGCTATGCTTTTCAGGAGATTAAGGAAAGGGGGTAACAGAGTGGAGGGACATGCAGGAAAGTGAGTGCTTTTCATTTTTTATTTTTAAGATGAAATGTACAGGAGTATGTTTCTGTGTTGATGGTAGAGATGCAGTCCAATGGAAGTAGATTTTACATTGCTATAGCAGTTCCTGAGAAATACTCTCTCAGGTTGGGTTTTCACATAAAAAAATGGTAATTTTTATTTATTGGATTGAAAGGGATATAAAAAATTTTACCCAGCAAATATTCCTTTATTGATGTTCAATAGGCCTGTTTATTTTTCATGCATTTTCCTTGTTACATAATTCCATTCTCATTTTTGCTAATATATCTTTGGGTCTGAATACTTATTCTTGTTTATAATTGCATTTCGTGAAACATAATCTGCAGGTTTTATCACCAATCTTTTAGTCAGCATTTCTGGTCTTTTAAGCTTGTATAGACGTTCTTGCAGAAAAGTACATAAGTTTATAAATTCTGCTTAATCAAATAAATCAGGGTTACATATTTTCTTTCTGCAACTGGTTTTCAGTCTAGAAAAGTCTTCTTTGTTCAAGTTATAAATCATACCTTATATATATAGCCATCTCTTTTCACATCTCTCTTTTCCTCATTATTTCTTTACCTTTTGTGGTTACATGAATTTTTACAAGTTGCATTAACTCTACCATCTTATGGAAGGCATTCACCATTCAACTACCCATTATCTTTAATCTAACTATTAGTATATTTGATTCCATAAATGTTTATATGGGATAAAATCGTGACTTTTGATACTGCTTTCTTCCTGCTTAAAATGTATATTTGTGTATACATATTTTCTTTCTTCTTTTTTTTTTGTTTTCTTGTATATACATATTTTTATTCTCAAATATTTTTAATTATAAATATATTTTGATATTTTAAAATATTTATTTTCTGTGTTGTTTTTAGCAGTTACTTTTAGATATATCATTTATTGTTTTCAAATAAGGTTGTTTGGAAACAGCCATATTTAACCTTGTTTCAAATTCCCTGATAATTTTATTTAATAACTTTACATTTTCTTTAAGTTTAATGTTTATATTAAAGTATATACATTCATATTAGTGAAAACTGAAAAGAAAAATGCAGGTGAAACATCTGCTCATTTAGATCTTACAGTATCCTGGGGAAATTAGAGAACAAGTTAATAAATATGTGTATGGCATAAAGACTTAAGAGTGATATCCTACGAAAGAAGTTAATCATTTTAACAGCATAGCTTCTGTTGCTTTTGCAGGATTTTGCAAAAAATAAAGGTCAGGAATGACTTGGGCAAGGGACAGAATCATGACTGGAATGTGTATATTTTATTTTTCAAGAAAGGGTTCAAAACCCAAAGCTCTAGAACAATAATAAGAAGAATACCACTTGAGAAAATTGAGACAGGGACTAATTTCAACTATTACTGAATCAGACAAAACCAGTGTGTTCTAATAAACATAGTACAGACACAGGAATTATGGGTAGATCAGGGCTTGAAGTGGAGACCATGACAAGGCAGGTGCAGCAAGAACACCTGCTCCATCTCTGGACCTTGAGTCTGGAGGAGCCTCAGCTCCCTTGCTGGCTGTATATTCTCTCTCCAACCTCACTTTTACATTGTCTGTCCATTCAAAGAATGTTTTCCCAATATCAGGGAATGGCTTGCTTTTTCATTTTTCTTTGCCTTTAGTTCAAACTTTAGTTCCAAACTTTTGACAAATTTTCAGCATCAAAAATGCATTTAATCTTGTGATACCCAGTGCAGACACAGACACACAGATATAGCTGATCAGAGAGAGTCATGAATTGATTTGTATTTACTCATACTATATTTGAGGCACTCTATTTCGTATGGTGTCTTATTTACTCTCTTCTACAAATCTTGCAAAATGTAGTCTGGTCCTACATATAGATTTTCATCGCCAAATTTGGAAAGCGTTTCCATAGAATGTCTTCACACCTATTTAATATTTCCCTGCTTCTTCTCTTTCATCATTTCCCATATCTATGAAGCTACCTTCTGTCATTCATTTACAAAGCATATATTTATTCAGTTTCTTTTTTATATATACATTTTTATTTTTAAATATACTTAGATTAAATAAATGTTACATAAAAATATAGGGGAGTCCCATAAGCCCTGCTCACTACTCCTCCCAAATTTTCCCACATTAACAATATCATTCATTAGTGTGATACATTTGTTAAAATTGATTAATACATTTTGGAACATTGTCAGTAAACATAAATTATAGTTTGCATTGTAGTTTACACTCTCTCCAGCACAATTTTGTAAGTTATGACAAGATACATAATAGCTTGTACCTGTCATTGCAAAGCCATTCAGAACAGTTCCCAATTCCTGAGAATGCCCCCATATTAAACCTATTTTTCCTTTCCTTCCCCTCAGAACTTCCATTGGTCACCGTTTCATATCAATGATAACATTTCTTCCATTGTTAGAATCACAATAAGTCTATAGCAGAATAACAGTAAGTCTACTCTAGTCCATCATTCACTCTCCAATCCTGATGATTCTGGCATGGTGATGACCATTCCACCTCTAATTGAGAGATGGTTTAGAACCCATAGGGCAGATGGAAGGGACTACCTTGCTTGCAGTTGCAGACTCTTTCTATTCCTTGATATGGTCATTTTCCATCATCATCTTCTTGTTAGATATCCTGGGTGAGTCCAATGAACTATGAGTAGGTATTGAAACTCTTTTGGGATACAGGGGTCAACAGGTACATGGACAGCCCAAAGATTTTGGTCTCTTAGACATAGCATCAAATTCCTGAGCTGTCTGCCTTGCCTATGGTGTCTAGATGTCACTTGAGTTCTCAGAAGCCCTGCTATTTGAGGCAATATTTACTTTGGCAATCAATTAGATCCTGCTGAGATGTGCATAAATGAAATGTCTGAAATGACTGACTTACTTGGAAGTTTCTTAGCCATATAAACTCATTTGCCTTTACCCATTCCCCCTTTTGGTCAAGGTCTTTTTCAGTTTCTTTTATAAACCAGGCACCAACTGATCTAGGTTACTGGAACAAAATATGTATAGAACATTGCTTCATCCCTCAAGGCACTCATTCTAAGAGGGATAAAATGCCTGGAGTTCTATAAATGTAACACATAAGGACTGTCTTCACCACACAAATTAGGTGCATGTAAGGATATATCATTTTACAAATGGAATATTAAAGGTAAGTTTCAGGAAGGAGATGACTCATGGCTAACCTAAATGAATGTTGGAGTTTCCAGAAGGAAAGGGAGTGAAAAAAATTTAAATGGAACTATCAAAGAGACCTATTCAGAGAGAAGAAGCTATATAAATCCTCATAGTATGGAAACTATGGAGATCTGTCAAAGGTGCCAGTCAGGTTCAAAATCTTGGAGATCAGTGTCCGTGAGGGCAACCCACAGAGTGAGGGGACTGTAGTAGATTGGCCAGAGAGGTCAAAGGTGCATTGTAACTGTGGTGTTTGACTTCATTGTCCAGTTGTGAATCATAGTCATTTTTAAGTTGTGGAAGTTGAAAATCACCTTTGGTATGCAGAATGATCCCTCTGGGTCAATGAGAATATCAGCTACAGGGTTGTTCAGTTTGCAATTGCTGGGAGACATGAGAAGGAAATGAAATAGGGACATGTTATTTGAGAGAGGTAATTGAAGAAAGAATAAGAAATTTGAAGTATAAAAAAAATAACCTCATCTCATCCCCATTGAAAGCCATTCATTTGCTTACAGGGAGAACTATATTTGTCAACTTTCCTAGGATGGTGGAAGCCATAATACCTAATATGTCTAAGAAGATATTAACACTTAGAATAGTTTGCTTCCTGTAACAGCTTATTATATAATATGTAGTTATTAGAGATTCAAAGCCAAGTTTATCTGAGTGCAACATTTTTACATTTAATATCATTGAAAAACACTTTATTGTAAAAAATTCCCAACAGTTGTTGGTACTTGTATTTTCTTTTATGAAATGTTGGTGTATTACCTTTGCTCATTTTATTCTTGGATTGTGCAATCTTAATGGTCTGACACTGTAAAAGGATATCACAGCTTTTTTTCTTTGATGTTTTATATGTCTTTTTGGACATCCAGAGAATAAATCTTGCTTTGGAATGCAGCTAAAACCAAGTAAGGTTTTCTTCATCATAGTGTCTGCAGTTAGACCTGAGCTTAAAACTTTTCTTTATCCTCATGTCCATTTCATTGCTCTCTGTCTCCCTCTGAATACTGAGCAGATTTTATGGTTTTTAAACATACATCAGAAAATGGCCACAACAAAATGAAGTCCATTGTTTACATGTCCATGGGATGTATGGCAGATGGAATTCCTGGGTACCATTTTTAACTGTATAGGGAAAAGACAATCTGTGCTGTAAGCTTGCATTGTAATCACTCCTGACCAAATCATGAGGCTGGAATTGAAAAGAACATACTGATCCCACACCCCAGGAAGCCATTGTATGCTCCTTTTTCATTGTGTGGGTGTATGTTTGTGTTTAACTGATGTATTTTTTAAATTTTAGAGAACAGATAAATGATCACATAAATTCCTGTGAGAATGTTATCTAATACAGAGTCTCAATGCAAATCTATAGAGTGAAATAAGAGTGGCTCTTTGAGGGAAAGCATTGCAAACTAATAAAGTGCAAAATTACAACATGTGCATAAGTGACTGCCTGAGACTTGAAGATTCAATATCAGTGAGTACAATTTGTCATTCATTATCTCGGAAATCATTGCTGACAACTTTTACTTTTCCTCATCCCACTGCCACACAGGCTTCCTTGAAGGCCTTGAATTCTAAAGCAAGTCCTGTCCTCAGGGCCTTTGACCTAGGCATTCCTTCATTTGGGCACATACCT
>JAQZBX010085035.1:0-13182 GCA_029593785.1 Cabassous unicinctus | reverse complement strand
TTTTTCTTAATTAAAATTTCCACAAGTTGAATTACTTATTGTGTTTAACAGTAAAGACATTTTTTTGCTTTAAGCTATTTTATTTCACAGAAATTTTAGTTGATACATAAAACTAGAAACAATGACCAAGATTACATACTTGACCCATCTTCACCAATATTAGATTTTTATTCTTTACCTTTCTAGTAGGTGATCATTAAATGTAACATTTTAATAGCAATTTTAAGGGTATAAATATTACCCATCTTTTCCTATTTTAACCTAGATTTATAGCTTCCTTTTTAATTATCTTCTTAATGCCACAAACATATTCTCCATAGGAATATTTGTTGTGTCCTTGAATATAAGAAATTTAAGAAATTATTAATAAATTATTGGATATTGGCTTTATGTGTCACATATATTTTCCACATTTAAATTTTTTTTTTAATTTTAAGAAGCTGAATTTTTTTGTTTCTTTTATAAAACATATTTTAATTTTTGTGTCATCAGTCTCAACAGCTTTTTATTGACATAATTTGATGCTTGCTGGAGACATAAAATTCCAATACATCTACATATTCATTGTAGACTTAATATTTGATGAATAAAACTTGCCCGTTTGCCTGTTTCACGGTTTTTAATCATAAAATCAAAATCTTACTGCATTTTTCTGATAATTCAATTATTTTCTATTCTTTTATTTCTAGTTTTTATTTACTTTAGGTTTATTTCATATACATAAATTTCACATAGGTGATATGTATGTGAGTATAGGTTTGCTTTTGTCTTCTTCACTGAGGCTGTCACCTGCCTATTTTGATTAACAGGAAAATTCATCTTGCTCTGTGTGTGGCTTTAAGAGACTGAGTTATGTCTTGAACTCATCTTTGTCAACACCTATTAAATATCTGATCTGATATAATTTGTTTTCTTTCACCTTATTTTAATCATTTCTTTATGTAATATGATACAGTCATTTCTTCTTTGCCTTTTCCTCCATGAACTGCTTTCTTTCCTTTTTAATTTATCTTGTATTTGAGTAGTAATTTCATCTGGATATTTTTTCTATTTTTTAATCTATAAGTAAAGTTCTTATTTCATAACCATATCTTTCAGAAATTGAAATATCTATTTTTTGAGCAGTGAGGCAAATAATACTCTTTAAATTTTTGGCCCAACCCTTTACCATATCATGGATTTGGTGATGAAGTTTAAGAAATTTCATTATTCTATTATTAACATTTATTTTCTTACATCATGTATTTTTATAGAAAATCCAAACAGACAGAACATCAGGGTACATCCACCACCACATTTGTCTGCCAGCCAGCATTGGCATTCATATGCTCTGTTTTTCCACCTGTTTTGATGGTTGAACTTTTCAGACTCCTTATATATCCAGTTCTCCTACTTCTGACTTAGATCACCTCTCTCTTGCCACCTCAAGGAGATTGCTCAGGGAAGTCATTCTCTCTCCTGCATCATTAATGTTTTTCTTTATACTAGATCATTTGATCTCTATAAAGTGTTGTTATATTCTAATTTAAAAAAAACCCTTATTTTACAAGACCTTGCTCACTAGTTACTACTTCATTTATTTTCTGTCTTGTAACAGAGACATCTTTACTTGAGTACATTAATCCATCAATTAGCTACCACTCCAGAAACACTGGTGTGTCAAATTCACCATTGACATCCTCATTGAAAAATCCCATGTATTGGTGCATGTCTTACTTGACATGGCAATGATATTTTGCATATTCAGTCATTCTTTCCACTTTGATATTGTTTCTTTAATTGGCTTTCAGGATATCACATTTGCTTTTGGGGAGGTGGGAGTAAATGTTTGATTAAGGTTCAAGTTTAATTGTTCCACATAGACTTTCTATTACTCAATCAAGTTTGGAAATTTTAATGTTTCTAGACAACTGTTCATTTCTTTTATTGGTATATAATTGTACATAATAATAATATGAGTAATAATATTAACCCTATTGCCAATTTTAGAAACATGATGAGTGACCCTGTGCCATTGTCTGAAAACAATGCAATAAAATTTAAAAATACAGTTAAAATAATTCTAAAAGAACTCTATAATTAGAAACTAAGGCATACATGCTTACTCTCAGCTCTGAAGTTTATGATTGTGTAGATGAAATAACCTGTAGTCAAATGACTACTGCCAGGCTTCAGCAGAAAAATTAATACAAGACTGGAACACACAGAGTGGTATGTTTCTTTGTAAGCAGAGACTGCCTTTGATTGGGAAACTAAGGAAGACTTTGTAGGAAATTGACATGTGTGCTAAGCCTTGTGTATTTGTGTATGTGTGCATGTGTGTGTACATGTGTAAGTTATGGGCATTGTTAAAATTTCCTCTTTGTTTCTTCTGAAATTCTATTTCTTTCCCAGAGAGGGGGCTCTTGTGTGACACTATCCATCTTCTCCCAATTTGTTTTTTATCCAAAATTATATTCTATTGACATTTGTGGTTATTTTCACATCTCAGTTTCAGTATCTTGACTAAGATAAATTTGCCCTTTAATTCAATTGTGTATTTATTCCTTTTGGATACTTTTTGGTAACCCTCATTCACTGAGTTTATAATCAGTGGTATATATCTTCACAAGGTCTTCTAGTAGGTCCTTTTACATTTCTGATGTCTTTATTTAGTACGATTGGGATGATTGTAGCAGTTTTGTGAATCTCTAGAGAAGACGAATCGTGAGGCACATTTTGAAGAAGGTTGTGATTTCCAAGTTCAGGTGATGATGCCAGGTCCCAACTAGTGATCTTATCTGCATCAAGAAGCTACAACTATTCTTTTAACAAACAATTAGAACAGAGTGACCAAAACATCTGCCCTATTTGCCTCCTTTTCCCAAAGTGATTCTTAGCTAGCAGTGGACTAGTAAATGCAGATATTGCTTGCTTCCTTGGGATTCTTTGCCCCAGTGACCTCAGCCAGTAAATACACCACATATCCCTCATTGTGATTTCCTCACTGTCTTATGATTTTAGAGAAAAAGAATATTCCACTGCTTTTAGGAGCTTACACATTTCTTCATTCTTGGTGTGTGCTTTTCAACTTCAGGGAAAAGATATTAGCATTTCTGCCAGAGAAAACCTACATTTTTCTCTCCACCTGCAAGTGGCCCTAAAATCTTCAGTTAAATGTTTATGGAGACAAAGTCAAGTACTTGTCTATGGCTCCTTTATCAGAAATAAATAAGTAATTAAATGCTCTGCTGCTAATCAGATTAAAGATAGGTGAATATTAGTTTTTAAGTATTTTGCCAGACACATATAGGTCTTTCACTTACTTGAATTGACTAAAAAAACTATTTATATAGATATCCCATACTATTAATTAGTCACTACTATTCATGGAGGAAGTGCTAATTAGAAAATGTATTATCTGAATAAGATGCTAATATCGTAAACAACTGTGCCCTCTTTCAACATATGAATGGATGTTATTCTGTAGAAAAATAACTTCATGGATCATTTATAATTAGATTAAAGTTTTAGGAAATATAAAGCAATTGCTTAAGATGTCATTAAGACAGTAAAAATGGATGGTCCTCATTGTGAATGTATAACCATAAATAATTTTTGGAATGATCAGCCCTACATCCATTTTCTACCTTATTCTATATTATGGTCTTGTTTAAGAGTTTTCCTTGCCAAGAAACTTGCAGGTGGAAGCATCTGACATAGTTGCAACCATGATGCAACTTCTCTGAGTATGTGATCTGGATTCAAAAGGAAAATCTGTGGAAGTGAATGTCTCTCAAGATATCTAGTTTATTCATGAAGAACTGTGTTAATTTTGACAGGATAGAAAATTGATTCAGAAGACAACAATCTTTTTTTTTTTTTGCCTTTTATTTTTATAATGAATTAAGTGTAGGGAAAATGTGAGATTGGAGGACAAACAATAAGTGTGTGTGTTTGCATGTATTTGTGAATTTTCTGGTTAAAGATGATGGCTAATACCATTATGTAAATAAGATTGGCAGGAAATAACTTGTAAAGAAAGGAAAACAGAGAGATGGAAAATACATATTTTCTATGAAAGTCTTAGCTATATGACTTTTAAAACACATTTATTGCTTTTTCCTCCAAGATTCTTATAACATGCATGGTAAAGGTAACTGTAATGTAGGGAAACAGTAGATGTAAAAGTCAGTGTGTCATAAATGCAGAATGAGTGCTAAACACACACAAAAACTGAGAAGCTCACAAAGCAATACATACATTAAAATAGTATTGATTTAAATATTTTATAAACTGAGAAGCTACTGCATGTTTTATCTTGGAAGAAACATGCTGTAGAGTCACATTTCAATGAATTATTGAAATCTGATTCAGCATTATGGCAGTAGGACAGGATTATTAGAGATACAGGAGGCAGAAGTTGGAGTCAAACATGAAACTGCATTTTCAGATGAGTAGTCTGGAAAATGGTATGCACTATTTTCAAGGAAGTCATTAAAAAACTTTTGTGGTTGGAACTTGGGCTCAATTGCTAGATACATTGAATTAAAGGTGACATTAGGATATGCATACATAAACAAAGACATACTACAGTTTCATAATCAAAACTGATAAAACAAACTGAACATAAACTCATGACGTCAGAAGCAATGAATTGAAGTCATGTGATTGGGTGAAATTTTTGAAGAAGAACTGAAGTAAAGAGCAGAAAACAGATATTGAAAACAGTGAAATGACAATAATGGGAAGAGGAAGAATAAAATTCAATATAGAAAAGAGAAATCTGTCATAACGGAGGTAGAAATGAAGTGTTAAGAATTTTATCATGATCAGATTTTAAGGAATAAAAGCACACTGATTAACATATTTCATCATTAAGAGTAATGCAGCAGAATACAAGTGTGGCAAACCCATTGGATTTACTGATATGACATGATTTGTGAGTTCTGCTTCAATAAATCAAAAGGACAGAAAATATATATAGGATAATAAAATGTAGTAATGTGGAAAGAAGGGAGCCTCAGTTGCTGTCTCTTGCAACAGTGAAGTCAGAAAATCAACCCTTCTGACTACATCTAGATAATGAAGTGATATAACTTTACATCCTCATTTAGAACAGGACAGCAGAAGGTAAAGAGAGCAGAAAGGGCAAAATGAAGTCTATTAGCATTGTTAAGTTCTAAAATTGAGGAGCTTCATGTATTTTTGGAGGCAGAGGTAAAGAAACAGAAAAGAAGAAAGAAAAGATGCTCAAGGGCAATGGACTCGTTGGGGAACAGGGTTGGAGGCGACTCACTGCAATTTCCCTCAGACCACGCTTCCAGTGGCCCTGAACGCAGCCTGGCATCAGAAACTCACCCCCACCCAGTCCAGGTCACCTCTTGTGCATTATGGGTGAGGAAACCCCTACTGCAGGCCAACCTCATTCCAGGCCAGTCGTCAGTAGCCCGCGGGCCTGGCAATCCACACTACAAGGCAAAAGCAAGGTGGCCACGGATTGATAGCATTACCGGGCCCTGCCTTTTCCGGTGTTCCTGCCTTGTCGCTGGAGCCCCATCCCTGCAGGCCCGAGTTCGCCGTGAGATTGGCTTCACAATACGACTGCTAGGTATATAACTAGAAGAACTGAAAGCAGGGACAGGAACAGATATATGTACCCCAATGATTATAGCGGCATTTTTTCACTCTTTCCAAAAGCTGGAAACAACCCAAACGTCCATCAACAGATGAATGGATAAATAAATTGTGGTATATACATACAATGGAATATTACTCAGCTGTAAGAAGGAATGCAATAACGCATGGGATAACATGGATGAACCTTGAATACCTTATGTTGAGTGAAGCAAGCCAGATACTGAAGGACAAATACTACATTATCTCACTGATAGGAATTAAACAAATTGAGCAGGATTACAGAGCTAGAGTCTGTAAGATAGGTTTACAGGAGACACAAAAGAAGAAGAAGATTTTGAGTCAATGCCAATATGGGCAAAATCTATGATAAGGTGGCAGGGTGTAGTTGTGCTGTGGATGGGAATAACACTTGTGCAGTGATGCTATTTGGGCTGGGCAGTGCTGGTCTGTAAGGAAGGTTGGGTAGGGAGGGTGGGATAGACTGTCCATGGAACTTGGGATAGGCTTGGGGGACGAAGAATGGCAAACTCTGGGGATTTGCAGGTACGTGGTTGAAACTACAATGTTGTGAATGTTGTTTTGGCAAATATGGCAGGGGAGGGCTACTAGTTTTAGGTGTTGGATGCAGGATTCATGTGGGACAGGGCACAGATGAGGCAAGGTTATAGGGAGTGCATAGCATTCATCTCATCATAGTGTGTTGGGTCATAGTGTGTTGAGACTCACATAATGAATAGGAAGGTGTTGTACTGCCATCCTGGGGAATCCTGCTATGATCTCAAGTAGAGGGGTGGGAGTATCTTGAGAGCATAGGCAGTGCCTCATAGGGGAGGACAGTCCAGTACGTCAATCCCTCAGTGTTGTTGCAAGTAAGTATAAACCTTGTCCTTCAATGAGTTAAACCTGGTGGGTCATGTGGGGAGGAGGAGGGAGGAATACAATAGATGGAACATGAGACATTTTTGTGGTGATGGAATTTTTCTGCATGATCTTGCAAGGATGGATACAGACCACATCAAACTTCATCAAAATCTAAAACAGTCCAAAATGTAAACCACAATGTAAAACACTGATAATGGATAGTATCAATGTTTCAATATTTGAACATCAATTGTAACAAAGGTACCATCCACATGTAAAATATTATTAATAGGGGAAAGGGGAAAAGGGAGAGGTTGTTGGGCATATGGGAAACACCTATATTCTGTACATGTCTTTTCTGTAATCTAAAACTACTTTGAAGACAAAATGAAAAAATAAAACACAGGGTGAGTAAATGTAAGCAAATGTCATGGTACATACAAGACAACAGATCCTACAGTGATGGAAAACATAATGTCAAAAAATTTAATTTTATATTTTTTATTTTATTATTTCAAACATTTAAAAAAAATTTGTATTTTATTTATTTTTAAAGCTATCATTGTACCATTTTACTATTTACTATATTTGTTTGTTTCATTGGCTTCAATTTTTAAGAAATTTTGGATCAAAGAATGGTTACAAATGTGCCAGGGGAGGATCATTGATGTGGGGTTTCAGAGATGCATGGGAAGAGGTACACCTGGGGCATACCTGTAAGACATATGAATGTCTTCAAGTGTTCATGTGGCAGAAACACATGATAGACAAAGGAATCTTGAATTTCCATCCTGGAGATTTCTGCCACATTGTCTAATGTGACAGCAAGAATTCTTTGAGTACAGGGTCAGTAACTAGTGAAGAAGGATGGACCATTGACAGACCCGTGATCGTGATGACTGTACTTATGAAACTTTTCTTTTCAAATTGAAACTTAGCATAGTATTATAGGGTGCATAAGTATTACCTCCTGAGTGCATCCTTGTTGCTCAAATGTGGTCTCTGTCTAAGCCAAACTCAGCATGTAAATTCATTACTTTCCCCCCAGCATAGGACATGACTCTGGGGGAGGTGCCTCCCTGGCACCGAGGGATTACTACCAAGCACCAACTAGCAAAGCAACTGGAAAAAGATCATGACAAAAGGGAGAAAACGTAAAGACAAATCAGTTTATATGGCTAAGAGACTGAAAAGTGAGTCAGTAGGTCATTTCAGAGGTCATGCTTATGCATGTCTCAGCAGGAACTCATTGACTGGCCATAGTAAATATAACCTCAAGTAGTGGGGCTCCTGAGGGCTCTGGAGACCTCCAGACACCATGTGCAGGGCAGACTGCTCAGGAAGTTGGAACCCTGTCAGTTGGCCCTACTTTGGAATTTACACTCCCCAGTGTGATACAGTTGGACTCAGTTGTGTTTTCCTTACACACTGCTTTGCTGCCCCTCTTTTTGAACATATTGTTAGTACTAGAGTTGATTGGTGTATGTCCCAGAGACATAAAGCTTTAGGCTGTAAATGTGCCAGTTGGAATAGGAATTGGAATATGCTTGCAACACCTTTTCTCCAGTTCATTTTAAATAAAAATAGTAGGAAAAACTGTGATAGAGAACATGAAAATCACACGAGAGGACTTCTGGTGACAACCCAAATGTAAAATTATTACATAAATATAAAAAACAGTTAAAGCCTAAAAACAAAGGAAAATATTTGCTACAGATAGGCCATTTAAAGTTTTTATGTTATCAATTCCTAATGATAACATACAAACCATAGAAAAGAGCTGAGCAACCCAGCAGGAAAAAGTGTTCAAGTTAATAAGAGAAACAATTTCAGCCATTTAGTTACCGGGTTAAAATTTACTAAAGCTGATGAACATGTGCCAGCTGGGCCCTGATCTTCAGTAGAGTTGTAACACCTACTCTCAACATCATTGGAGTCAAACAGTACAACTAACAAGGAGGTGAGGATGGACAACCACCATACCAAGGAAATGAGAGAGTGTACAACTGCAAGCAAGAGAGTCCCACCCATCAACCATATGGGGTCGAAGCCCTCTCTAAATTTGAGGTGGAGTGGGCAGCACATCCAAGAATCCTCAGGATTGGGGAATAAAATATGGACTAGAGATGATTTACTGGGCTTCTACTGTAGACTTATTGTGATTCTAGCAATGGAAGAAATGATATCATTGATGTGGAAACAGTGGCCACTGGAGATGCTGAAGGCAGGGAGAGGGAAAAAGAAGTGTAATATGAGGGTTGTTTCTGGGACTTGGAATTGTCCTGAATGACATGACAAAGACAGATGCAGACCATTTTATATATCCTGCCACACCTACAGAATTGAGTGGGAGATAGTGTAAACTACAATGTAAACTATAATCCATCCTTAGTGGCAATGCTTCAAAATGTGTTCATCAATTTCAATGAATGTTCCACACTAAGGAAAGAAGTTGTTCATGTGGGGAAAAGTGGGAGGTGTGAGGAGTGGAGCATATGGGAATCCCTTATATATTTTTATGTAGCATTTTATGTAATTTAAGTATCTTTTAGAAAAATAATATATTTTAAAACACTGATTGACAATCAAACATATATATTAAACATGAATTGAATATCTTTGTCATCTGAAATATAGGCAAAAATGAAATTATAATTCTTTTGTTAACAATGAGAGCTATAACTCTTTAGTGGGAGAACAAACTCTTTTTAAACAGTTTCTTGGTACATTACTGAATAAAACAATAGAGATATTTTTGAAAATTTTCATGCCATCATTCAAAATTGTTCATATGAGAGAGTTTATTGAAGTGATATGTATATTTGGAAAAGTAGAAGTACATTAATCTCAAAAATAGCATATTTGTTTCCTAAATCATTATATACCATATTTTATAATAGAATATTCTCCAAGTATTCATAATACACACACACAAACATATATGGATAGTGATTGATAGATGATAGATAGAAATATAGATAGATAGATAGATAGATAGATAGATAGATAGATAGATAGATAGATTGATAGATAGACAGACATATGTGTTGTAATGGTCAAATGTGCATAGTATATTGTTGAATGGAGAAAATATTATAAAACATTATGCATATTTGGATATTATTTTAAACATGTATGTGCAATTCCATTTAAAGGTGCCATCCAATTGAACCTGATATTTTATAACAAAAATTTCCTAAATATTTTTCAATGTAAAATGACTGCTTGGGCAAACACTTTTGTGCAAGTCTGGTGACAATACTGATGACTTAAATTTTTTAATTGCTTTTCTGTCTCTCCATAAAATAAACATGAAATTAAATGTAAAGATTTTAATTTCACAGAAAAAATCTTTTAAAAAATAGAAATGTTTTTTCCTAAGTCCTGAAAGGCCCATGAAATAATGTTTCATGCCTGCTATTCAGGATCCTACTTTTCTTTTCTTTCTTTTAGCTACCACAATTTCCATCTTATCCTGATCTCTGAGTGAAGTGTACTTAAAAGTTCCACCCTAGTAATATACACATGGCCTATGATTTCTGTGGTTTAACACTTTGCTTTTATCCTATCTAAACTATCCTAAGACCTCAAAATGAGAAATTAACCTAAAAAATGAGTATGAACTGGTGGTGCTCTTAGGGAAAGTGGTACTGCAGTTATATTTTTTAAAGATTCCTATAGATAAAGCTTTGCCTAAATTGAGCTCACAATATGAAATTAAGAAATGAATGGTCAAAATACTCTAGTAAGAATTAGACAGAAAATAACTGCTTTCAATCCAGCAAGAACCCCTCAGAATAGAGAGGCCATAAAAAAAAAACACTATTCTTTAAGGAGATAGGATTTATAAAGTAAGGAAAGGAAAATGCTAGGAAATATATGATACTGTCAAATTAGTCAAAAGCAAAATCTATCGGAAATAGTAATAGAACTTACAAACTTTATGGATTAAATAGTAGATTAGACACTAATGAAGAGAGAATTCATGAAATGGAAGCTGGTCTGAACTCATCACATAGAGGTAAAAGGAGAGAAAAAATTAAGAAGAGGTTGAGAGAGGATGAGAAGAAAATGATCACAATTGATTACTAACCCATAGATTTTAACTAAAATGTATGAACAAATAACTTTATTCCATTGAGGTTAGTGTGACAGTTTGGAACTTTTCATGGATTCCAGAAAGGATCATGTTCTTGGAGCTAATCCATTCTTGTGACTGTGGGTCCTTTGGATCAGATTGCTTCAGTAAGGTATGTTCCCACTTTGGTCCTGATCCTCTTGTTGTATTCTTTTATAAATGGATGCCTGAAAGAAGAGACACAGGGAAGAGCAGCAGAAAAAGAGAAATCTCAAGCTGCTGGAATCAGTTGAGCACAGAGACATGGAAAGAGGCCCATGAGAGGCTGAAAGAGATGAGGCCCAGAGGAGATGGGAGAGACAAGCCATATGCTGATCACACACAGCTGAGCTCAGGGAAAAATGTGGGGAAGGCAGAGACTTCAGCCGAGACTAGCCACTATTGTGCCTTGCCACATGGCAGTAGTCCAGAATCACCAGCAGCCAACCTTGGGTGAGACAACATCTCTGATGATGTCTTGATTGGGACATTTTCACAGCCTCAGAACTGTAAGGTTTTAATCTAATAAATTCCCAGTATAAGAGCCAATATTTTTCTGGTATTTTGCCCCTAGCAGCTCTTAGCAAATTAAGGCAAAGTGGTTTCAAATGTTTTCTTATTTTGAACAATACTGCAGTGACTAATGATGCACATGTTTCTCTGATTAGGTTAGGTTTAGCACCTTTGCATATAGCTATTAGCAGTTAAGTTTTCGTGTTCTGTGAATTGCCAATACCAATGCCTATAATTCTATTGGTTGTTTTCATTTTCTTATTGATTTGAGTGTGATCTTCATGTATTCTGCATACAAATGAGTTTTATGCATTTCAAATATGAGCTGTAATATAATTGAGGTCATAGCTTGCATTTTAATTTTGGTGTCTTTTGGGGACAAGCTTTTACTTTAGGAAATTTACTATTGTTGTTATGATATATATATATATATATATATATATTTGGTCTGAGATTTATTTCCTTATTCTGAAGTTATAAAGGTAGTATTAATGAGGGTTATTTAGAAAAACAGAATCAATATGATATGTATACACATATAAGTATTAAAGGAATTAGCTCCTGTGTCCAGCAAGTCCAAGTTCCATAGGGCAAGCCACAAGCTGGAATTGCCAATGAAGGTGAAGTTGTATTCTGCAGGAGAAACAGGCTGGCTGATAAAAAAGTAGATATACTTTTTGACTGTTGAGATCCCCAGTTTTGCCTTAATAATCAGAAAACTAATTGGATGAGGAAACACCTCTCTTAGCTGAGGACAATCTCCTTTGCTGTTTGTGGATGCAAACAACCATAGATGCAATCAAATGGTATAGATGCTAATCATCTATGAAATACCATCACAGTAACAATCAGGTCAGAGCTTGTTTGACAAGAAACTGTATAATATAAACTGAACAAGGTGACATATGTAATTAAGTATTACAAAAATTTTTTATGCAAATTCACTGTTTTATTTTTTTTAGTACTCAAGAATAAAGAAGGGGAGAGAAATAGAGGTAGAGAGAGAGAGAGGAAGAGATACATATAGATACATAGAAATACATATAAAGCTAGCTATAAATTCAAAATATATGTTTATATGTAAATATATATAAATTTATAAATACTTATTTGCATATGTAGTTTTTATTAGAGAATTTTTTTTACAGAAAAATCATGCAAAAAATACTGGATTTCCATGTACTACCCTATTTTAACACCTTGCATTTGCATTGTACATTTGTTACAATTGATAAAATCACATGATTATAATTGTACTATTAAATATATTTCATGCTTTACATTATGGTTCACAGTTAACACAAACTGTGACAAAACTTCATTGTGACAAATTTAATTAATGTCTACAAGTTTATTTAATGTTATTTATGAATTGGCTAATTGAGCCATTCTTTAAATTGTTTATTATATTTTTCTGAGTATAGATTGCATGGAGGCAAAAATAGAAATAGGTAGAACAGTTATTAGGCTATTGTTCCATAAAATAATTTATGGTGGTTTAAACTATATTGGCAATGAGGGGATGGGGCAAATGGGCAAGTCCAGGGTATATTGAAAAATTTGAGCCAATAGAATTTATCAAATCCTTAAATTCTGGCTTTGCAAGTAGAGAGTATGATTCCTAAGTTATTTGTTTTGCTTGCTCTTATTCCTTTTAGCGTTTTGTCCATTTCTGCCATGGGTGAGAATGGGTTGAATTGACAGCATTATTTAGGATGCTCTGGTAATGACTATAGTAGGGAATATTGTGGAGTCTTCAACTCCCTCCCTACTGCCAGGATTTATGAAGCTGAATTACTAAATGAGACTGAGATGAAGGAGCTAGCAAAACAAGGGCAGAGACTTACTAGGGAATCCAAAGAAATTCTTGTTTGGTCTACTTACAGCAAGGAATAGAAATGTGCAAGCAGCTGCAATAAAGATCTATTGTACTTTTTTATGATCATATATTTCCCAGCCTACTTAATAGTTAGGTCCATGATTAAGTGATAGCTAATTGAATGTAAGTGGAATGATGAATGACACTTCCAAGTCTGTCCCATAGAAAATTTCCAGGGTTTCCCTTAATATTC
>JAQZBX010085034.1:0-13178 GCA_029593785.1 Cabassous unicinctus | reverse complement strand
CCTGGACCTCTTATATGGTAGATGGGAGCCCAATCTCTTGAGCCACATCTGCTTCCCATACAGTAAAGGACTTTTAAACAGCTAAAAAAAAAATAGCCATTGGAAGCGGGAGTGGCTCAGTCGATAGAGCCCCCGTTTACCATATGGGAGGTCCCGGGTTCGCTTCCCGGGGCCTCCTTGTGAGGGCAGGCCGGCCCGCCCGTGCAGCCTAGTGGGCTGATGCAGTGGGACCTCACAGCAAGGGGAAGATAAGCAGACACGGAAAGGACACACAGCGAATGGACACAGCAAGCACAAGTAGCAAGGGGGGAATAAATAAATAAATAAATCTTTAAAAAAAAAAATAGCCATTGATTATACACTTTGGATAGATCATATGGCGTATGAATATATCTCAATAAAACTGCCTGATAAACAAATAAATAATTGTTTAAGAATAGCTAGAAATAGCAGCTATGTACAGCAGGGGAAACAGAGATGAGAGGTGAGGAATTTACTCGTTTGTTGGTTTGTTTTTGATTTATTAATGTTATTAAAATAATGAAAATGCTTTAATAATGTTTAAAGTGATGAATCCACAGCTATGTGATTATACCAAATACCATTGATTGTACACTTTGGATAAATTGTTTGCTTTATTAATATGTACAATTAATTTGTTTAAAAAATATTAAAAAAAAAAAAAATGAACTTCACTTTGAGCCTGGCCTCCAGTTGCTTAGGATGCATGGTAGATCAGAACCTTGTACTAAAGAATATGGCACTTTGAAAGAAAGAACAAGGGTATCAAAGGGAGACAGAAGAAGCACAGTTCCAAAGAGAGAATGATCATGTCTTTTGGAGAAAACAAAGAGTCTGTAGAAAAAGCCTGTTTCACTGGATAGGTATGCTTTGTTTGTGAAGGATCAGATGGAAAGGGCCTTCCAAGCTCAGGGAACCTAATGAACAAAAAGGGTAGAAAGAAAAAAAATCAGGTCAGGTAAAGAAAGCTTGCAGAGACCCAATTTGATTGGAGTTTAGCCTTTCACTGCTGCTGTGAAAAGAGTAGTGAAAAACAAAGTTGGAAAGGTAATCTAGCATGGATAGTCTTGAATTCCATCTAAGTATAAAATATTTATTCTTCAAAATGCTAAAATTACTGAAGAATTGTAGATGAGGTGCAGTATTTTGGTTTTTGTTTGTGTCTTATTTTCACATATTTGCAGTTAGGATAAAACTATAATTAACTGGAATTCTATTGACCAGAAATTAAGGTAAACAGAAGATGAAGTGAGGAGAAATGGTTTGAGGAAGGAAGATGATTTGATAAAAATTAAACAGAATTTGTCCCCCTCCTGGCCGCTGCTCTAGGAGCTAGGAGGAGGCCCAGACCACTGACTGGAGGGGCCCCCTTAAGACCATCTGGACTGGCATTCACTAGATAGACACGGACTGAACTCTGCCTTGGACCTCCTGGCAGCCGAGGATGGGCTCTGCCGGTACAAGCACAGTGACAGATCCAAGCCTTTCCTACATTATGGTTATAAACCCTCCCGGCGGAACAGATGTGGCTCCCCACTCTTTGGTGGATAGTTAGTTTACCCTAACTAACATTGGCAAAGTGCTTCCTTGACAAAGTGTTGCAACCAACATGACAAGTGGTATGAGCCCTGTGGCAAAAGCAAGAATGAATGCAATGAGGAGTCCCAGTATTGCTTCTCCAAGATTTGCCGAGATGTGCAGAACACAGTATGAGTAGCTCAGCATGTTCAAGCATGTGAAACAACAGTGGGGCTCATTTGACAGGGTTATACATTTAGGCTGTAAATCACGTCTGGACAACCAAAGAGCCATAGGTAGATGTCACTATGAAGAAAAAAACTGGTCTGTAGAGATGTTGACAGCTGGTAAACTGCAGATGAGGCCAGAACATAACCTTTGACAAAGAACAAATGTTTTTACAGCACAAAGCTGCCATGTTTTGTGAAAAGATATTTTTAAGACCTTACAAGACTTTATAGTTTGGCATTAAAACCTCAAGTTAAAGGGGGAAAAAGCGGGGGAGGTGGCAAAGAGCGCATGCCTTTCCCTCTCAGGTATCTTCTTGGGTGATGCTGCCTTCATCTGCAAATTGTCTCAACCTCATCCCAGAAAGAGGTGTAGATTAGGGGAGAATTTCTTTTTTAAAGAAGGGGTTTCCAACTCAGTTTTTGCAACTATATCTACAGAAGAAAAGAGGTCAAACGTAAAAGCTCATTATAAGATATGTTCAACATTATATTATTTGGAAATATGGGAAAATCATCATTTAGATATTTGTTTACTCCAAAATTTTAAAACACTTAAACATGTATGCTGAGAAGTCTCTGACTTTGTCCCTATTTTAATTGCACATAATATGCTATTTCTTTACAACCTGTTTAGTTTATGCCTATGTAATGCTTTGATTAATGACAGGACTAGTTACCCAGACAAGGTCTCCATGTCTGTTTCTCTAGTAAGCTTGGAACCAACAGCTGGTAACCTTTTAGGGAGCAAAACCAGGACATCTATGTATTGTGTACTATGCATAGGAGGTGACGTGAATGAGATTCAGAAGCACAACCACTCCCATTTTATGAACCATTTATATGACAGATGTCATATTTTGCTATAATTTTTGCCTAATTGGACAAATAAAAAGTTGTTTAACACACCACAGTTCAGAACCCTATATGCTGTTAATGTCTGATGTTTATTCCTTAGCACTTGTTCCTCATAGTAGATTCTGGGATATTTTTTAAATATCCACTAGCAATTTTAATAAAAATTGTTCTTGAAAAACAGTACACAGAGTTTGAGGTACTAGAAGACAACCAGATGAAGATATACAATGAGCCTCTGAAAGTAGCATACTAGGGTTTGGGAGAAGTCAGCATTGACAATGATATGGAAATCATCCACTGAAACATGATAGTAAAGCCATGAGAATAGATGGGATAGCCAAGGGAGAAAGTTAAAGGGAAAAAAAAAGAGAGAGAGAGCTGAGTACATCTTTAAGGATTTCAAACAGTCAGAGAAAGAGGTCTGATAAAAGAGATAAAATATCCACTAAATAGTAGGCACTATTGTTTGCCTCGCAGGGGCATTTTTACCTTTCATTATTTCTGGCAGAGTCCCAGTGTCTTGGTTTCCTAGGACACCATAACTAAGTATCACACACTGGGTGGTTTAAAACAACAGAAATTTATTGTCTTTCAGTCCTGGGGTCTGGAAGTCTGAAATCAAGGTATTGGCAGGGCCATGCTTAAATGAAAGTCTGTAAGGAAGGATCTGTTCATGCCACTTCTAGTTTGCTGACAATTCATGGTATTCTCTCCTCTGTGCTCAAATTTCTTCTTTTAAGGGTACCAGTCATATCGGATTAAGAGCTAACCAGTATAACCTCATTTTAATTTGCCTAATTCCATCTGCAACAACCCCATTTCCAAATAAGCTTACATTATGAGATACTAGGAAGTAGGACCTCAACATCTCTTTTGGGGTGGGGGGGTAGAGAGCACAATTTAATCCATAGCACCCAGTTTATTCCATTTTGCCCCATCTCACTCAGGGAATAGTGAGCTATCGCCAGGCCCAGGCGGTAAATTCAAATTGATAAGCCAAACATTGTGCTCCTTTTCTCCTGCCATAGGTTAGTTTAAGCATATACATGTGACACAGTTCTGGCCAATGCATCATGAGAGGTACAGCTGTTGATGAAAGACACATGAGAAGTTCAGTTCCCCTTCTTCTGCTGGATATTGTTGGACCTACATGTTACTCTTGAAACTGTAGCAGCCATCTTGTGGTGATGAGGAAAACTAGTTCAAGGATGGCAGAACAGAAAAGGTAAGGAATCTGGGTTCTTGATTACATCACAAAACTGTTGATTAAATACCCTAGAGTCAAAGCACTTCAGGACTATGAGAGATACTTTTCCTCAGTGTTTAAATCAACTGAGTAAGGGTTTCTGTTAGTTTATTTGCAGCCAAAAAGTGCAAATTAATACATAAAATATAGCCAGTGTCTTAAAATTAAGGAGAATACGATCAGCAGTGTCCAACATTCCTGATAGTTCAAGTAGAATAAGAGAAAGAGTCGTTGGTTTAGGTCCAAATTGAAAGCAAAAATACTCAAAACCTTTACTTTTGATTAAGACACATGTGTTTTATATATAATGCATGAAGCATAGAAGGACATTTTAATAATATTTTTTGAATGATTGCAAAGATATTGCATTAGTCCTTTTCAATCAGAAAAGAACTAATAGGAAATAATGGCAGATGGCGGATGGATGAATAGATAGATGATAGATAGATGATAGATAGATAATCAGATAAAGAGATTTGCTAGAGGGATTTGGCCTTATTAATTGTGGGAGCTGTTTAAGCAATCTCTGGAAGGTTGATGACTTCTCATCTAATGCAAGAACTTGGAAGTTCACAGCAGGCAGTTGGGAAGAGCAGACATAAAGTGGAGAAGAGGAGAAACAATCCCAAACTCACAAGCATGAGCTGGAATCCATAAAAACAGACTGACAAATGTGTCACTTTTTGTTGCCTCACACATTGATGAATTGGGTGACATGCAGGAGCTTTAGACCCTTCAGATGCTGACTTCAGGGGCTGGTAGAGAAGGTGCAATCCTGATTACTGCCCCACACCACAAGGTGAGGCAGCAATTAGCGGCATGTGTAAGCTGCAAAATGGCTGCTTTCTCACTTCTGCCCTCCAAATCTCCCAGAAAAATCTCCCTGTGGACCACCCTAACTGGCAACGTACAGGAAAGGGAATTTCTGGGAAATGTAGTATAGTCTAGCTAAATTGACAAATTACAACCTCACCCAAACCTGCCAAGCTCTTATGAAAGTCTATATTATTACAGTGTTACTTTTTCTTAATTTAATTAGGATATCCATTGGAAAGGAAACTTAAATATCTGCATGCATCCTTACCATCTGTTTTGCAAAAAACGTGCACCTGCTTAGGCATCTGATTATTTCAATTAGAAGTTATAAGTAAGAGCACATTTGTTTGTCACTTCTGAGTTACACACTCATGATATGCTGAACTTTCTTGAATATACAGACCATAAGAAAGTACAGTCTGCAAGCAATTGTTTTTTAAAAATTTTTTATTTACTTATTATTTTTTAAAATATATTCTGTATGTTTTCCTTTATAAAAGGGTCAAAAACAGCCAGTAAACTAATCAGCCTCATGATTACACTGGGGGCAATGTTAAGGGGGCAGGAGGGTAAATGCTTAGATGTTATTAATCCTGTACTTCTTAAATTGTGTTGTAGATGTTTGGCTGTGATCACTTTGTGAATTGCATTAAGGTGCACTCTTATGATTTGTGTACTTTTCTGTACATATGGTATATTTCAAACAAATTATTTTTAAAAAGTGGTTTTAATTTACTTTTCCCTAGTGGATAATGATGTTGAACATCTTTTCATATGCTTATTTGCCATCCATGTACCCTCTTCTGTGAACTGGCTCTTGATGTCTTCTGTCCATATTCTAAATGGATTGTTTGCACTTTTATTGTTGACTTTTGAGAGTGTTTTGTATATTTTAGCTACTGGTTCTTGCATTTTGTAGCTTGTCTTTTACAGACATATACTTTTTGCTATGATGTCAAGGGAGCATCTGCCAAACTGTGATCCTCTAGTCTCAATTTTTCCCAAATTTATCAAGATTATGTTGTCCCCACTCTAGAAGATTTAACCCCATAACAAGATTAATGCAAAATAAGGTAATATGAAATAACTATTGTTTGCTATCTGAACATCTTTTTTGCTAAACATTTTTCCTATATTATAAATTAAACCAAAGACTCAGCAGCAAATAAATCATAGATATGTTCAAAATTATGTAATAAAGGCAAAGTTAAGAGATCTGATTTTACCAGTGATTTCACTAATAATCAGCCTGTATCAACTTGGGCAGGTCAGTTTTCCTCTTTGAGTCTCTATTTTCTGATTTACTAAATGGAATAAATGAAGGCAACTTTAAGACTAATTCTAATTCTGATCCTATATAAATAAAAACTTCAAATTTTATTCCAAAATATCTGAGGAGCATTGAATAGAAACAGTTTAAAATATAAAAATATTTCCCCTAAGTGCTCTGCATGGGCATAACTATACTGAAAACATATGTTTTTTTAAAAGGCAACAACTATTTCATAGATTTGCATAAACTAACTATATACAATTCCAAACAGAGAAATTTTGCATTATATGTATCAGACAATATTTTTTCTACTTATTTTCATATATGTAAAGTAGTAAGAAAATCTTGAGACCCAAATAGTAAATGCACAAAGATAAAATATATTTGCCCAAAGGCACATAAATATCCATGTCAGCTGTGAAGAGCAAGAGTAAAGAGGATAGATTTATCCTACTATGTATTAAGGCTCTAGTATATATAGTATATAATAATAAAGTAGCCAGATAAATGGTCCTTTGAAATAAAGTAGAGAGCACAAAATTAGTCTCGTGTATATACAGGAACTTGATATATGTCAAAGATTACACCACATGTGGATAGGAAAAGGAAGAACTGTTGTCAGATAGTGTTGGAGAAACTGGTTCACAATATGGAGAAAAATAAGCCTACATCCTCACCTAAAGCTGCAAAGTAACTTCCAAATGAACTTCAATGTGAAAAATGTAAAATTATAAAAAGTGAATAGAAGATAACTTGGGAAAAATTTTTGTGACCAAGGTGCAGGAAAAGGACTTCTTAATCAAAATCCCAAAGTACAAACTATAAGGCAAAGAAAAGATGATGGATTTGATTATCATTAAGAATTTTTGTTCAATGAAAGATACAATGAAAAAGTTAATAATAGATAATAAATTGGGAGGAGATATTTACAATAATTCAAACCAACAAGGGACTAATTTCCAGCATCTCAAAGGAACACTTATACATGAATAAGAAAAAAATAAAAGAAACTAAATGGAAAACTGGGCAAGCAATATGAACATGCAATTCACCCAAGAAGAAAGTGAAAAGACTCAAACTCATTGCTAAACCAGAGAAATATAAGTGAAAATAAAGACAAGAATTTAAAAAACAAAACAGCAAGATGTTACTTTATACCTGTTACACGAGGAAAAATTAGAAAACTGGCTCTGTCAATTGTTGGAGTAGGTGTGGCACTGCAGAACCCTGGCGAACTGCTGGTGGGAGTATAGACTTGTGCAGCCAATCTGGAGTACAATTTGGCAACATTTAATCAAATGGAGTCAAACAGATCCTATGACTGAGCAATCCTAGCCTAGTGTACACATCACAGATAGATTATTACACAAGCCCAGAAAAGGACATATTCATCTCATGCTTTTTATGATAATAGGGATTTAGATAAACTAGGAAATTCTATGGAGGACTATACAGTCCCAAAATAAAAAGAATAGGGAGATTCTGTAACCAAAGAAAAAGATTGAAAACAAAAAACAGCACCATTTAAATTTACAAATAAATTATAAACAGCATTGAACAAAACAGCCACAGCTGAAAAACAAATAACAGGCCTAGAAATAAAGAGGTGAAGATAACCACTGCAGATGCAAAAACAAATTTTTTTTAGTGTTTAAAGCAATTATATAGCAGGTTATAGATATAGAGGACAATGAAACAGAAAATGTATTCTTAGATATGATTTTAAAAAGAACTTTCATAAATATAAGGAAGAGTACAATCTGCAATGTGTAAAAGTACACAGAATTATCAACATAAATACATAATCTGATTAAGTTGTTGAATAAGAACAAAACTTCTTCATAGGAACATAAAAAATAGTCACTTACAAGATGGGAAAAAGACTGTCATCAGACATCCTGGTAACAGAAGTTAATGTGGCAATACCTACAAAAGGCTGAAGGAAAGAAAGCGTGACCTCTGGACATTATACTCAGTGAAGTGGACAGAAAGATAAAAGGCAGGCATCCTCAAACCTGAATGAACTCAGAACACCTAAGAGCCTTCTGCAAAATCTATTGGACCATAGTTCACATTGTAGTCTACACTCTCTCCCACACAGTTCTGCATGTTATGTGATAATATAAAATGGCCTATATCTGTCATTGCAACATCACTGAGGATGATTCCCAAGTCCCAAAAAAGCCCCCCGTTTTACAACTGTTTTTCCCTCTCCCTGCCCCCAGAGCCGCCAGTGACCACTGTCTCCATGCTTAATGGCAGAGCCCCAAGATGCATTTATCAATTGCAATGAATGTGCCACACTAATGAAGGATGTTTATGTGGGAAGGTGTGGGAGGTGTGGGGAGTGGGGCATACCGGAATCCCTATATTTTTTGTGCAACATTCATGTAATCTAAGTACCTTTTAGAATATATATATATTATTTAAAAAAAAAATAAAAGTAAATGGAATAAAAAAATCTATTGGATGACAGAATCTCGCTGACATAAAGATGAAAGTAGAGCTCTTGATAAAATAACTGGCAGTGAACATGAGTAAATTTAAGTATAGAAATGAAATTAACCAGTGTAGACATTTTGGTTATAGAACAGAATGTGCATGTTATAAAACTTGACAAATTAACAAGGTTACCTAAATAGTAAAAATCTGGGGGAGGAAATAGGAAAAGGAGAAAAGAGAAAGTATAGTAAATGTTTCATATTTCATGATGAGTCTTTAGACACTATCTTAATTTGTTAAATCAAGAAATATAGCATTAAGTATAATATATCAATTTATTAAAGTAGCCAGTAGAAAAACTATAAACAGACTTCAAATTATCAGAAGACATACATAAAGAAAGCAAGTGATGGAGAGGGCAAAACAAAGGCAATATATAATGTAAAAGAGAAAATCAAGGAAGCATTACAAATAGAAAAATAGGATTAAAAGAAGATTAAATACATCTATCAATAAGCATAAGTGAGATAAACACAGCTATTTTAAAAAAATTCACAGTTGGGTCAAAAAACAAAACTCAATTCGTCATTGTATAGGAGAATTACATATCAAACAAATTCAGAATGGAGAAAGAGATACCATAAAATTTTTGGTAAAAAGAAAGTAGGTTTAATGATATTTTTAATATATATTTTGAACTATGGTATAAGTACGTATCTTAATGCAAACATTAAAGATGTGTTTTAATTTTGAAATTTAAAAATTTTAAAAAGAAATAGAAATATTATTTGTTTTATTAATAATCACCCTTTGATTAAAACCAGAACCTGATACTTTTTCTTCTCCACCAAGTTGCCAGTATCAAGGCTTATATTTTACTTGCAATGTGCAATATAGAATTTAGCATTGACTATTTTATTTTTTTAAGATTTATTTTTATTTATTTATCCCCCCTTGCTGCTTGTGCTCACTGGGTCCATTTGCTGTGCGTTTTTCTGTGTCTGCTTGTCTCCCTTTGTTGGGTCATCTTGTTGCGCCAGCTCACCACGCCGCACGGGCAGACTTGCCCTCACCAGAAGGCCCTGGGTATCGAACCCGGGGCCTCCCACATGGTAAATGGGAGCCCAACCAACTGAGCCACAGCTGCTTCCCAGCACTGACTATTTTAAATGAGAGTGTGATTAATTTTTTTCCTTATATAACTGAAATAAGCAGTTCATCCATACCTGATTTAGATGACTTGGAAAATGAGATTTTTGTACTTAGCGTAGCTGAAGGATGAAGATTTTGGGGATGTTGGAATGGGGTGATTGTACTTTGCATGTGGAAGGACATGAATTTTGGGGTGTCAGAGAGTAGATTGTTGTGGATTGAATTGTGTCCCCCAAAAAGATATGTTCAAGTCCTACCCCCTAATCTCATGAACATGATCCTTTTTGGAAATAGGCTCTTTGAAGATTTATTAGTTAAGATGAGGCCAAAATGGATTAGGGTGGGCCTTGGTGCAATATGACTGCTGTTCTTGTAAGGAGAGGACATTTGGACATAGCCATGTGGCACATGCAGAGGTTGAGTTATGCTACGGATTACCAGCAAGCCACTGCCAGAACCCAACAGACTTCAGAGGAAGAATGCCCTTGCTGACACTTTAATTTGGTCTTTTAGCCTCCAGAATGTGAGACATTAAATTTGTGTTGTTTAAGCCACCCAGTTTGTGGTATTTTGTTATGGTACCTCTAGAAAAGTAGGACATCTGGGTCTGGGCTTTCTTCATGGGTAATTTTTTTTGTTTGTATTTTTTTATTAATAATTCAATCTCTTTTCTTCTCATAGGTCTATTTGGATTTTATGTTTTTCTTCTTGAGTCAGTTTTGGTATTTTATGTCTTTCTAGAAATCTAATCATTTCATCTGTTATCTAATTGATTGGCATACAATTATTCATAGTATGTTTATAATTTTTATTTCTGTAAGTTTGGTAGTCAGGTTACTGCTTTCTTTTTTGATTCAATAGTTTGAGTCTTCTCTTTTTTTGCAAACTAGTTAAAGATTTGTTGATTTTATTGATCTTTTCATAAAACCAGCTCCTGGTTACATTGTTTTTCTTTATTGGCTTTCTATTCTCCATTTCATTAATTACAGCTCTAATCTTTATTATTCCCTTTATTCTGCTTGTTTTAGGTTTAGTTCACTCTTCTTTTTCCATTGTCTTAAGGTAGAAGGTTAAGTTATTGAAATAAGATCTGTCTTCTTTCTTACTAAAGGCATTTACAGCTATAAATTCTCCCCTAAGCCCTGCTTAAACTGCACTGCCTAAGTTTTAGGTCTGTTGTATCTTCATTTTCATTCACCTCAAAGTATATTCTGAATTCCTTTAGATTTGTTCTTTTACCCACAGGTTATTTAAGAATGTGTTATTTAATTTCCCCGAATTTTTCCTCGTGATGAGTTCTAATTTCATTCCAATATAGTCAGAGAACATGCTTTGTATTAATTCTATCCTTTTAAATTTATTGATAGCCTATCATATGCTCTATCTTGGAAATTGTTCCATGTGTCCTTGAGAAGAATTTGTCTTCTGTTGTTGTTCAGTGTGGTATTCCATAGAGGTCTGT
Organism: Cabassous unicinctus; assembly: GCA_029593785.1. Lineage (NCBI taxonomy): Eukaryota > Metazoa > Chordata > Mammalia > Cingulata > Chlamyphoridae > Cabassous > Cabassous unicinctus. The sequence continues at coordinate 2,163 of JAQZBX010085034.1, read as the reverse complement.
TAGGTCTGGTTAGTTTATAGTGTTACTTAAGTCTTTTATTTCCTTGTTGATCTTCTGTCTAGTTGTCTTGTATGATATTGAAAGTGGAGTATTAACGTCTCCAACTATTACAATTGAATGATCTGTTTCTCCTTATTTCTGCCAGTTTTTGCTTCATGAATTTTGATACTCTGTTATTAAGTGGACATATGTTTTTAATTGTTATAGCTTCCTGATGAATTGGCCCTTTTATCATTATAAAATGTCCCTCTTCATCTCTAGGAACAATTTTTGTTTTAAAGTATTTTTATTATACCAATATGGCTGCTATTTCCATGATATTTCTTTTTCCATCATTTCTTTCGTTTTTTAAAAATATTTTTTTATTTGAAGTAATTTCAAACTTACAGGACATTTGCAAAACTAATTCAAAACTCATATAGAGAGGGAAGCAGCTGTGGCTCAATTGGTTGGGCTCCAGTTTACCATATGGGAGGCCCCGGGTTCGATTCTTGCAGCTGGAGCAGCAAGATGATGCAACAAAGGGATACAAGCAGACACAGAAAAACGCAAAGCAAGCACAAGCAGCAAGGGGGGGATAAATAAAAAAACTCATATAGAGAACTCCAACATACAGCCCCCCGGCCCAGATACCCAGATCTACCAACTTTTAACTGTTTTCCACATTTGCCATATCATTTTGTCTGTATCTATTATCTATCATCTATATATCCTTCTCTCTCATCTTTCTATCTATTGATCATCTGTCTATCTATATATTTTCTAAATTTTTTAGGGTAATTATATGCATCATTCTCCTTGAACTCTTAACACTTCCATGTACTTTTCCTAAGAACCAGAAAATTCATTTATGTAACCACTTTAAGTACATTTACCAAGTTCAAGAAATTTAACATTGATGTAAAGGTTAGTTTATATGCCAACTTTTTCATATGTCCCAGTAATGTTCTTTTTTTATTAAGCGGTTTTTTAATTCCTGCACAATTATTTATTTGTTTATTAAGCAGTTTTATTGAGATATATTCACATACCATACAATCTATTCAAAGTGTGTAATCTATGGCTTTTAGTATAATCACAATGTTGTGCATTCATCACCACAAAAAATGTTATGCAATTTCATTACTCCAAAAAGAAAAACTCCACATCCCTTAGAATTCCTTCCCCAGCCCTACATAACCACTAATCTAATTTCATCTTTATAAATTGATTTATATTTACATTTTATATAAATGGAATCATACGATATATAGTATTTTGTGTCTGGTTTCTTTCACTTAGCATAATCGGTTTTTTGGTCTGATATTAACATTTTGTAGTATTAGCATACATTTGTTCAGCTCCAAAGAAAAACAGGCTTATATATGCAATTTTTACCCATATTCATATTTTACATGTGGTTTTACTATGTACAGCTCCATGTTAAAATTTTTAGCATTCCTTTTAGTAATATTCACGACCTTAGACCTTCCCTTTAAACCACTTTCATACCCACATAATAGTACTGCTAGTTACACACATTATGTTGTGCTTTCACCTTTTCTATTCATTTCCAAAGATTAACACACATCCTTTTTACCAATTCTACACAATTTAACCCTCAGCTTTCCATTTTCTAAACTCATTCTATTTTCTGGTGACCTATATTCAAGTTAGCAATTCCATGAGATTACACGATATATTTAGTTCATAGTAGCACAATCATACAGTATTTGTACTTTTGTATTTGGCTTGCTTCACTCAACATAATGTCCTCCAGGTTCATCCAATTTGTCATATGCTTTACGACTTCATTTCTTCTTTTTTTTTTAAATCAACTTTATTGATACATATTAATAAAACATACTATTTATCCAAAGTGCACAATCAATGGTATTTGGTATAATCACATAATTGTGTGTTCATCACGTCAATCATTATTAGAGATTTTTTTATTATTTCAATAATAATAATAATAATAAACAAAGAAAATTCCTCACCTCTCAATCTCTCTCTGTTTCCCCTGCTGTACATAGCTGCTATTTCTGGCTATTCTTTTACAATTATTTATTTGTTTCTTAAGCAGTTTTATTGAGATATGTTCACATACCATATAATTGATCCAAAGTGTATAATCAACATAATCAATGGCTTTTAGTATAATCACAATGTTGTACATTTATC
>JAQZBX010085033.1:0-13190 GCA_029593785.1 Cabassous unicinctus | reverse complement strand
AAGTCAAGGATTACACAAGAAAGTATTTGTCATATTTAGTTCTGGAATTTAAGCAGGATAAATAGGAAAGGGAGGACATGAAAATGGTCACATGATCAGTGACTTTTGTGTTTATAGGATTGTTTTAGTTTCCTAGGCTGCTCAAGCAAATACCATGCAATGGGTTGGATTAAACTATGGGAATTTATTAGCTTACAGATTTGAGGCTAAAAGAAAGTCCAAATCCAGGAGTCATCAAGATGATGCCCAATGAGTGGTGTTCTGGGGCTGGCCACTGGTGATCCTTGGCTCTTCTGTCTCATGACAAGGCACATGGTATCATCTCCTGGCCTCTTCTGACTCCATTGGTTTCAGCTTCTGGTTGCTCCTTCCGTGGCTTTCTCTCTGTCTGAATTTCATTCTGCTTATAAAGGACCAAAATAATAGGATTAAAACTCATCCTGTTTGAGGTGGGCCACACCTTAATTGAAGTAACCTTATCAAAATGTTCTACTTACAATGGGGGTTCATACCCACAAGAATGGATTAGATTTAAGAACATGAGTTTCTTGGGTATATATAGCTTTAAACTACCACAAGGATTATTGGATTTATTTGAAATATTAGAAGAAATGAATTGGAAAGACAGAACAAGGTGGTTAAAGAATAATACGCTTGAATATGGGATTATGAAGGGGATACATTTATGGTTGACAAGTACTAGGATATGTTGTAAAAGTGAGTAGCTGAGGGAGTGGAGAGAATAGGATTATAGAAAGAAAGAATATCAGGGAATGCACAAGAGGCTAAGGATTTGGAAGGACTATCTAAATTGATTTTGAAATCTACAAGCATTATGACCAAGATAGTGTTGGAGAGAGTGACATTGTGTCATGAACCAAAATCTTTAAGAAAGAAAGAAGAGTGACAAAAATTGGGAGAGAGGCATGTGGGGTTAAGTAGGTGACTTACAACAAGGCAGTATAGTAATAAAGTTTGATGATGTGAGCTTATGTGAACGGCTTTTAGGGATAAAGTGGGGAGGGGCCAGAGGAATCACTGGAAGTTGCAAAGAAGAACAAATTAAAAAGGGACCACCTCCACCTCCACGCCACCTCCAGACTCAGAGTACAAGAGATCGGAAGAAAAACATCTACCATGTAAGAGGGATGCAAGGGAAGCAGCGTCCTCAGAGGAGAGACAGGTTTCAATAGCAAAGCAAGAAGGTTAAGAAGGTGAAGGAGAAAGATACTGTAAATGATTTCTGAAGGCACAAAGTGTTTCAAGAGATTAGGAAAGGGATTGACAGAGCTCTATGGGGATTAGACATTGTTGGGTGAGAGATGACATGGTGACCTACACAAATAGGAATAAAGGGCATGATAAGACTGCTCCTAAAACCCACAAGGCAGAGAGTAGGCCTGAGCTGTAAGAGCATGTGGACTGGGGAGTTGGCTTGTCACCTATATGCAGAACACTGGAGCTCCTGCTAGACAGCTACTAGTGGAAGGTTTTAAATGACGTTTTTAATCTTCTATACAGTAACAAAAATATTACTGGAGTCTGAGTTATCCAGAATTTAGCTACAATTGTTGCAGGATTACAAATATGAAATATTCAGCATCCTGTTAATGAAGTTCTGGGCTTCCATGATCTTATTCAGCAGAGCCACACCACAACCTATAACATTCCAGAATCTACTTTAAAATAAATTGTATTTTCAATGTAATCATCTCTAAGTCTAAAAGATTGAGATCAAAAAGGGGAAAATATTTATTTTCAGATCTTAGACACCTGCTGTTTCCAATTTTGATATTGAGTAAACTATCAGAAGTGAAAACAGCAGAATCAAATGCACTATTTTTCTAACCTCCCTAATTAACAGCAGTCAGTTCAGAGCAAACTGTATTCAGGCTCTCCTTTTCCTCACTGAGCTGACCAGGAGAGACCGTCAAGGCAAAATGTGTGAGCCCTGTTAAAGAAAATCTCAAACATCAGAAAAACACTGAAGTCTTTGAAGAAACTGTGAACACCCTCTGGGGAGAAAATTAGACTTGTGAACTTAAAAAATGGCACACAAACATTTTAACACAGAACCAAAGACAGAGGTCAAGAGGGATGTTTCCAACTGAAGATTGCCTGTTGAGGAAGAAATTAGTTTTGAACATCAAAAATAAATGTACAAAGGGAGAAGAAAACATTAAACTAGGGTCTTTTCCTGAGGAAAAAAATCCCTTCAGCCCTCCCCATGCACAAACACACTAATCAAGCTTTATTACTGAAAATGAAAATCTCTTTCCAAATGAGAAAATCTAACTCTAGGAAACCAATCACAAAAAAAGAGTTGTCTTTATAAGTACTTCTATATTCTTGATAATGTCAATAAACTGGCTGACTTTGTCCTCTTGTTCTTAAATAGATTAGCTTCCCTCTTACATTTATTTGCAATTTATTATACTACTAATTTAGCATTCTACCACTCTACTTTTTAGCCTTTATATATAGGTATAAAAGTCTTCTGCCAAAGCTTGATATATGCCATTATTCATTATGAGGGTCTTTAGGTTAAGGATCTGCTGCAGCCACAGAGCTTGTCCTAGCTTGCCAGGCTGCTGTGAAAATACCACACACTGGTTGGCTTAAGAACTGGAATTTACTGGCTCATGGTTTTGAAGGCTAGAAGTTCAAAATCAAGGTGTCAGCAAAGCCATGCTTTTTCCAAAATCTTTTGCATTCTGGGGATATTTATGTTGATGTCTCATTTATTTTCTCATAGATGTAAAGAATATAGTCTCTAATGTATCATAAATATGATATTTATATATTAAAACTTTTCTATAACTCTCTTTAATATCACTGATGTGATAATATAATCATCCATTTAAAAAGTACATGAACAATTTTGCTTGAAAAAGAAATACATTGTTCCCTTTTCTTCTTGAAACCATAGTTGTCTCGGAGATTTTCCCATATATATATTTAAACATTAAAATATTTTATTGATTTTTCTTTCTGATTATATATGTATATAACCATAAGTGTAGAGCCACAAAATAATGTTCTTTTGCTTTGAGTTATTACAATAATATATAACAAAGGTAATATAATAAGAAGAACAATATCTCATGCTTAGATAGCACTTAATAAATGCCATGCTGTGGTCTAAGGAATTCAAAAATATTAACACATTTACCCTCACAACACTTTGAAGTTGATACTATTTTCCTCCAATTATGATGGAGACAGGATTCAAGCCTAAGCAGGCTGTTTCCAGATATGCTTAACCAGTCTCCTAGATTTCTTCACAACTGCTCAAAACAACATAAATATACTTAACATTTTGATAAATTATTACTAACTATAAAAGAGTTGTGTTACTGGAAAATGCATCTTTTAATGAGAAGGATAAGGGTAATTTTATGGTGCTTTTAATAAAGGAGGCTTCTCTGGCACAGTATTTAAATTTTCTCTTTTTTTAGCATTCAGATTTCAGGTTTAGAGAAAGGTATATCATTCTTGCAAATGGGAGAAAGAGGAGGTGGAAAATGTGAACCAGAATTATGCCTCCACCCCAGGCACATTAATAGGCAGGTCGTTTTAAGGAAAGAGAACAAATGGAAGTTGAGGATTTGGAAATTGACACCCCTGAATCTATCTGTGCCCAATCCAATTACCCATAGTAAAGTTTCATATGCTGCCAAGAGTTCACTTACCCCATGAGAATTTGCATTAGCAGAAGCCATAAATGACTTCTTTTCCAAATTTCTTTTTGCAGGGAATCCACCCTGATCTTGTCTAGCTTCTCTAGGACAACTTTGGGACAAAGGGGAAAGATTGTCCACAAGCAACAGGTCACTGGACACACTTTGCTCTATTAGTCAATGTGCTGCTTCAAATGAGATAGAGGGTAAATCAGCCCAGTGAAATAACTCATTGAGAACAAGAGTGGGAATAAGACCATTCAAGAAAGCAGAGGATAACAGCTTTATAGTTTGCTCTTGCCACTCTCCTAATAACCAGGATTGGCTTGTTTGCCATTGTCCCATTTTACATTCTCACTAGCAAAGAATGAGTGTTCCTATTTCTCCACATCCTCTCCAAAACAATCGTAATTTTCTATTTTTTAAGAGTAGTCATTCTAGTGGGTATGAAATGGTATCTCATTGTAGTTTTGCTTAGCATTTCCCTAATGGCCAGTGTTGTTGAGCATGTATTTCATGTGCTTTTTGGCTATCTGTATATCTTCTTTGGAGAAATGTCTTTTCAAGTCTTCCCATTTTTTTCAGTGGGTTGTTTCTTTTTTGTTGTTGAGTTGAAGGATTTCTGTATATATTATAGATAAACCCTTATCAGATATATAGTTTTCAAATATTTTTCCCGTTCTGTAGGTTGCCTTTTCAAACTTTCTTGATCAAGTCCTTTGACATACAAAAGTTTTAAATTTTGATTAGGTTTAATTTATCTATTTTTTTCTTTTGTTGGTTGTACTTTTGATGTAGAGTCTAAGAAACCGCTGCCTAGCACAATGTCCTGTCTTGTTTCTGATCTTATAAGGAGAGCTTCCATTTTTTCACCACTGAGTACAGTGTTAGCTGTAGGTTTTTCATATACACTATTTATCATGATGAGTAAGTTTCCTTCTTTTTTTAATTTTTTTTTTATTGTGGGTAAAAATCAAATTTTTCACAATACATACCAATATTTGTAAAATGATATAAGTAAGTTTCTTTCAATCCCTAGTTTTCTAAGTGTTTTTAGCAAGACGTCGTGCTGGATTTAGTCAAATGCATTTTATGTATCAATTGAGATGATTATGTGGGTTTTTTTCCAGTCTCTGCCTTCTCCTTCAGGCTCACTTTGTCCCTGAGCTCATCTGTGGGTGATCAGGTGTATGGCCCATCTCTCCCAGTCTCATCTCTTCAGTTTGGGTGCTTCGCTGATTCTAGCCTCCAGCCTATCTCTCAGTATCTCTGGATTTCTCTGTCTTTTTGTGGCTGTAGGTGATCCTGGAGTCCTCTCTCACATGGCAGGGAAAAAATGGAAGCTTTCTTTCTATAGCTTCCATTTATATAGGACTCCAATAAAGGGTTAAGACCCACCTTGAGTCCCGCAATCTAGTTAAAGGTCCTTAACTGAAGAGTTCTAATAAAAAGTGATCTAATCAAAAGGTCCTATAATTGAATCTAATCCAGGGGTTCTTAACCAGGGGTTAATCCTTGGGGGTCTCTGGAAAGATTTCAAGGCATCTGTGAGCTTGAATTGAAAAAAAATCAGCTTATTATCTTTATTTTCTCTGACCTCTGATGTTGAGTGCCATAAAACAATCTGCCACTACATTCTGAGAAGGGGTCCGTGGTTTTCACCTGACTGGCAAAGGGGTCCATAGAACAAAAAAAGGTTAAGAACCCCTCATCTAGATTATCCAATTTGTTGTTTGCATACAGCTGTTCATCATATCCTCTTATAATCCTTATTTTTTATTTCAGAGGGCTTGGTAGTAATGTCACCCTTTTCATTTCTTATTTTAGACATTTGTTTCCTCTCTCTCTCTCTTTTTTTTTTTTTTTGGTCAGTCTAGCTAAATGTTTGACAATTTATTGATCTTCTCAAAGAACTAACTTTTTGTTTTGTTCATTCTATTTCTTATTCTTTATTTCATTTATCTCTGCTCTAACCTTTGTTATTTCCTTCCTTCCACTTATTTTGGGTTTCGTTTGCTCTTCTTTTTCTAGTGCTTCCAGTTTTGAGGTTGTCTCTAATTTGAAGTCTTTCTTCTCTTTCAATGTACACAATTAGAGCTAAAAATTTCCCTCTCAGCACTGCCTTTGTTGCAGCTCATAACTTTTGATATGTTGTCTTTTCATTTTCATTCACCTCAAGATATGTCCTAATTTCCCTTGTGATTTCTTCTTTACCCCATTGATTAAGAGTTACATGTCTGCTCATTCTATTTTTGAGCTATCTCTGATGAAAGTAGCAATCTATTGCTGTATTGGTAGGGAAATATTCTGCCTTTATGGAGACAATTTCATTTTAAATTACTTTTCAGGTCAAATGTTGCCATTTAATAAAAGTTTTTAACCCTGTACAAAGTCAATAAAAGGCATTAAAATTTTAAAAATTGAGTATATTGTTTAATTTCCATGTATTTGTGAATTTTCCATTTCTCCCACTGTTATTGATTTCTAGTTTCATTCCATCATGGTCGGAGAAGATTCTTTGTATAATTTCAATCTTTTTAAGTTTATTGAGACTTGTTTTTGACCTAACATGTGGTCTGTCTTGGAGAATGACTGATGTGCACTTGAGAATAATGTGAATGCTCTTATTTTTGGGTGCTGTGTTCTCTACATGCCTGTTAGGTCTAGTTCATTTATAGTGTTGTTCAAGTTCTTTGTTTCTTTATTGATCTGTCTAGATGTTCTATTCATTTATGAAAGTGGTATATTAACATCTCGAATTATTATTGTAGAGGTGTCTATGTTTCCAGTCAATTTTGCCACTGTTTGCCTTATGTATTTTTAGGCACTGAGGTTAGGTGTATGCATGTTTACGATTTTGATTTCTTCTTGGTGATTGACCCTTTTATTAATATATAGAGTCCTTCCTGGTCTCTTGTAACAAGTGTCGATTAAATCCTATTTGCGCTTATATTTTGGTATAGTTATCCCAGCTCTCTTTTGGTTACTATTTTCATGGAATATTTTTTCCATCCTTTCACTTTCAACCTACTTGTGCTTTTGTGTCTAAGGTAAATCTTTTGTACACAAAATATATTTGGATCATGCTTTTTAATCCATTCTGCCAATCTCTCTTTTGATTAAGGAGCTTAGTTCATTTACCCTCAGTGTAATTTCTGGTAAGGTGTGATTTACTTCAGCCATTTTATCTTTTGTTTCTTTCATGCCTTGTATCTTTTTGGCCCTCTTATATGCCTTATACCTTTTTGTCCCTCTTTTCCCTTATTGCAGCCTTCTTTTAAACATAGTCAATATTTTATGATGTAATTGATGGATCATTTTCTTATTTCTTTTTTGTATATCTTTTATTTTTCTGTTGATTTATTTTTATTTTATTTTTTAAAAGATACTTAGATTACATAAATGTTACACAAAAAATATAGGGATTCCTATGTGCCCCACCCCCTACACCTCCCACACCCTCCCCCATAAACAACATCTTTCATTAGTGTGGCACATTCATTGCAATTGATAAATGCATCCTAGGGCATTGCCAGTGAGCATGGACAATAGTTCACGTTGTAGTTTACACTCTGTCCCACACAATTCTGCAGGTTATGGGAAGATATAAAATGGCCTGTATCTGTCATTGCAATGTCATTCAGGACAATTCCCAAGTCCTGAAAAAGCCCCCGTATTACACCTGTTTTTCCCTCTCCCTGCCACCAGAGCCTCCAGTGGCCACTGCCTCCACATCAATGTTGTAATTTTTTCCATTGCTAGAATCACAATAAGTCTATAATAGAATACAAGTAAGTCCACTCTCATCCATAGTTCATTCCACAATCCTTAGGATTCTAGGGTGATGATGTCCACTCCACCTCTAATTGAGAGGGGACTTCAATCCCATACAGCAAGTGGATGGGACTCTCTTGCTTGCAGTTGTAGGCTCTCTCATTTCCTTGGTGTGGTGGTTGTCAATGCTCACCTCTTTGTTAGTTGTCCTGGGTGAGTCCAATGAACTGGAGAGTAGGTGTTGCAACTCTGCTGAGGCTCAGGGCCCAGCTGGCACATGGACAGTCCAAATATTCAAGTCTCTTGGATGACACCTACAAACACCAGCACCAAGTATAAGTTTAAATAGAAGGGACAGATGAGCCATGTGTAGGGAAGCCATAACTGAGTCCAACTCTGTCACTCTCAGGGGCACAAACCCTAAAGTGGGGCCCATTGGCAAGGCACCAAACTCTGGAGCTATCTGCCCTGACCATAGGAACTAGGTGTCTCCAGAGCCCTCAGGATCCCCACTATTTAGGGTAGTATCCACTATGGCAGTCTAAGAGATCCTTCTGAGATGTACATAAGGATTACCTCTGGGATGACCTCCCGACTCACTTTGAAGTCTCTTAGCCATATAAACTCATTTGTCTTTACCTTGTCCTCCTTTTATTTGAGGTCTTTTTCCAGTTGCATTGCTAACTGGTGCTTGGTAATCCCTCGGTGTTAAGGAGGCTTATCCCTGGGAGTTATGTCTCATTCTGAGCGGAAGGTAATGCATTTATATGTTGAGTTTGGCTTAGTGAGAGGCCATATTTGAGTAACAAGGAGGATCTCAGGAGGCAACTCTTAGGCACCCCAAAGCACTAGGCTAAGTTTCAATTTCAAAAGCAAAGGCTCACAGGCATGGTCGTCAATATCAAGGGCCCATCCTCCTTCACCAATCATTACTCCTGCACTTGGGGAACTGTTGCTGCTCCATTAGAGAACGTGACAGAGCTTTCCAGGATGGAAATACACAATTCTCTCTCGATTATTGTGTGAATCTCCACCCACTGTGACAATGCCCTGTGAACATTTGGACACATTTATATATCTTATATGTATGCCCAGGTGAACTTCCTCCCATGTGTCCCCCATCACTGATACTCCATACCAATGATCCTCCCCTGCCCCAGTTGTAACCCTTCTGTGATTAAAGCTTCTTCAAAATGAAGCCAATAAAATAGCCAAATACAATTAATAGGAAAATAAAATAATAATGATAGGTTTAAACATAAGAAATAAGATACATAAAAATTTTAAGAAACTAAAAATAAAATTAAATTAAAAGATTGGGATATTAAAACATAATGAAAAATATTTTTAAAATAATTTTTGACATTTGCCTTTCATCACTGTGTGTTGTCCTGTATGTAGAGTGACATTTTCTTCCATTTATTCCCCAGTGTCTTACTTTTTTTCATTTTGCTTTCAAAGAAGTTTTACATCACAGTAAAGTCACATACAGAATACAGGGGACTCCCATATACCCAACATCCTCACCCTTTTCTCCCTTTCCATATTAATACCTTTTTATATGTGGATGGTATCTTTGTTACAACTGATATACAAATAGTGAAACATAGCTACTAACCATGATCAATGGTTTACATTATGGTTTACATTTTAGACTGTATGTATAACTTTTAAATACTTTCTTTGTAGTTACCCTGGGGTTTGTATTAAGTAGCCTGTCTTGTACTAGTTAAAAAAGATACCAACTTAGCTTCTATAGCATACACAGTCTTTGCTTCTCTACCCTTCCATGCTGCCTCTTTACGTTGTTTTTGTCACACACTTCCCTTTTTTATTTTGTGTGTCCATAACCTGGATATATGATTTTTTTTTATTCATTTGTATTCTGAATTGTATAGGATATAAAAGTAGAGTTACATATTGAGATTATATTATTGGGTTTTGCATTTACTCATGTAATTACCTTTAATGTAGAGTTTCACTTCTTCATGCTGCTCCAAATTCCTATCTCTTGTCCTTTCCTTTCAATATGAAAAATTCCTTTTAGAATTTCTTATAGGGCAGGTCTCTTGGTGATGAACTCTCATAGTTTCTGTTTATCATTAATGTCTTAAGCCATTCCTCATTTTTAAACAGTTTTCTGGATAAAGTATTTTTGTCTGGCAGTTTTTCTCTTTCAGTACCTTAAATATGCACTATGTGTCTCCAAGATTTCTGTTAAGAAATTGGCACTTACTCTTATTGAAAATCCCCTGTATGTGATGAATTGCTTTTCTCATTCTGTTTTCAGAATTCTAATTTTGATTACTATGTGTCTTGGAATAGTTCTATTAGGGCTTGTCCTGTTATCCTGTTTGGAGTTTGTTTTGCTTATTGCACATGTATATATATGTATTTCTTATGATTTTGGACATTTTTGGCCATTATTTTCTCAAATATTCTTTCTGACCATTTTTCTTTCTCCTCTCCTTCTGAGATTCCCATAATGCATATGTTGGTATGCTGCATATTGTCCCATACGTCCTTTAGGCTCTGATCATTTTTTTCATATTTTTCTCTATCTGCCCTTCCAATTGTGTCTTTTCAATTGTCCTGTGTTCTAGTTCATTGATTCTTTCTTCTGCCTGTTCAACTCTGCTTTTGAACACCTCTTGTGTACTTTTAGTCTCCATTATTATGTTTTTCTTTCCCATTATTTCTGAAACATTCCTTTTAAAACTTTGATTCTTCTTTTTGTTCACACATTGTCTTCCTTATACCTTTAGTTCTATATCCAAATTTAGTTTATTTCTATCCAAATTCTCTTTAGCTCCTTGAGTTGATTTAGGGGATTTGACTGAACATCTTTAATTAGTTGCTCTACTGTGTACATTTCCTGTGAAGTTTTAATTTGTTCCTTAAACTAAGCCATTTCTTCCTGTTTCTTTGTATGGCTTCTGGTCTTTTGTTGATGTCAGGGTATTTGATGTTTTTATGTGCCAACTCTGGAAGTCAGTTTCTCCCTCTTGCCTAGGGTTTTAGTGTAGATTAGCAGTGTGTGAAAGCTCTTCTTCAATGCTTGGTCCAGTTTATACTGAACCATTAGAACAATTCATGTTTAACAGTTCTGATTTTCAGATGTGTTTTTCAGCTGCCACTTGCCCTGGGCTTATTCAGCAACTTTTAAGATTACCCTATTATGAACAACTGTTTCCCTTCCAGGAGAGAATTTTCTTTCCTCTGTTCCTCCTCCGGGAATCCTGGGCTGTTCTCTTTTTTTTAAAATACAAAATTTCCTCCCCAGCGGCTATGATTTGCTCGATGTCTCTCCTGCATTTTGGGTCGTCTTTTCACTCCAGCTTTCAAATCTGAGTCTACCCTGCCTTATGGCAGGTCTGTTTCCCTTTACATATGACATTTTTGCTTCTGGTAACTTCCACTTTAGGGAATCTTGACCTACAGAACTAGATGAAGTTCAAACACTCACTTTTTTTTTGTTTAGGTGTGCCCATTATTTAAGGACTGGTCTGGGAACGTGCACAGCTTGCCAATAGTTCTTCTGCAAGTCATTTTAATTTCCAGGGAACCTCTTTGTATGCTCTTGCATGCAACTGCTAGAGCCCTGCCTGTGGCCATGTGGCCTTCAGATGCTGTGCTGAATATGCATGGAACTTGAAGGCACTGCTGGGTGTGGTTCTGTGGTCAGCAACCATGGCTGGAAGTGCCTGGATTGGAGTGTTGCTGCTGTGGGTCTCAAACCGTGCAGGAAAGAGCATAGGCCTTGTGGCAGTTTGATATTATTTATGAACTCCAAAAAGAAATATAGATTATGTTTGTAAACTGGTTGGTTCCTCTGGTGTGATAACCCTTTAATTGTATTAGATTTAGCTGAGGTGTCTGAAAAAACTGTGTAGAGATTAGGGCTCTAATCCAACCACGTCATTAGAGTGCGACTCAGCATTGAGTCCCAGCCCCCTTGGGGATAAAACAGATGCTCACATGGAAGTAAATACACAGAGAAGGAGAACACAGAGGAAGAGAGACAGCTCATTAGACAGGATCCTGTGGCCCCAAGAAGAGAGATGAGCCTGATAGTCTACAGCTGACCTTGTGAAGAGATCAGAGCAGCTAAGCCCAGAAAGAGAAGTGCCCCTAAAGAGAGACAAGCCTTATGCTAGCCTATAGCTGAGAACTGAAGGAGCTGGGACCATGGAGCCTTAGGAGGAAGAGGAAGGCTGAACCCTCGCAGAGACTGGCAGTCATCTTGCTCCAACGCATGGCAACAGATTTTGGTGAGTTGAAGTAACTTATGCTTTATGGCCTTGTGACTGTAAGCTTCTACCCCAAATAAATACCCTTTATAAATGCCAACAGATTTCTGGTACTTTGCATCAGCACCCCTTTGGCTGACTAATACAGGCCTCTTTGTGTGTGTGTGTGTATGTGTGTGTATGTGGGGATATTATTTTTTTCTTTGATCCAGCATTGGTAAAGTCTTACTCCAATCTGTATTGTCCTCCAGAGTTCCAAGCAAGTTGAATCTGCCCTTTGATTTAACTGTCTCTCAGGGGAGACTTCAGTTATTCCCCAGATGCTTGTTTTGAGTCATAGAGATAATCTGAATGAGTGAAGTTAGAAAGTTAGATGCAATTGTAGAAAACAATAATGAACTTTAAAAGTGCAATATAAAGTCAAATATTTTCTAATAGATTTTAATTTATTTTGCTTATTCCATCAAACATAGAGATCTATTTCTAACTTAACGATTTCCCCCGTAACAGTCTGTCAAGTGTTAAAAAGCATTTTGTCATAATTTAGTTTAGTCCTTAGGCTAATTTTAAAAGGTTGAGAATTTTGGAAAATGTGGAAAGTTCATTTAAAAAGAAAAACTTTCCATATGGGCCTGAGAAGTATATGGCATATGGCCATGTTTCTGTCCATTCAAATGACCCTATCTGGCCTTCCACACCCTTTCCACCCCATGTCTTAAAGATTTTCATACAAAGATCAAGTGGTCAAAATGAGCTAAACTCCTCTAATGATGAGTTTTATCTGAAACTAAAACTGGGACTCTTTTCTTCCCCTTGAAAGTTATCATAAAATTAAACATGGATTTAAACAGACATATGATATAACCATTTTTCCTCCTAGAGAAACCCAAGCAATAATTTTCACTTTTGACCCTCTTCCTTACTCATCTCTATTTTGAGACCAATGCCGTGAAGTTTATTTTTTATTACATGTTGCTTTCTCTATCATATTCCAAAAAGTTTCTTTTTATAACCTCTTGAAATATTGCATGGCAGATTTAAATATGTCCCAAGCAGGCATTGAAATTTTAATGCCTTTTTATGGGAATAAGTCTTAACCATGGAAACATAACATTTATTTGTCCAGGAGGTTATTGGTGGAATATCCTCCTGTTTATAAGTCAGTAAGCAGATTGTTCCTATACTCTGAGTATGTAGAATCATTTTCATTTTTCCATTTAATTCATTAGTTTATCAATGTCATCGAGTATTGTAAAATCCATTTTGTGCCAATGAATCTTTATTGGGAATAATTTCATCAACCTAGCTATCTAACAACATAATGCTGTCCAAATGGACTTTCAATTATCTGAGTCTTTTCTGACATTCCAAACAATGTTGTTGCCTCCACCATTAATGTCTACCTTGAAATAGATTAATTAAAAATTCTTGGTACTGTGTTGTTGATCATTCCACTCCATTATATATAACAACACACAGCACAAAG
>JAQZBX010085032.1:0-13180 GCA_029593785.1 Cabassous unicinctus | reverse complement strand
CCCCCCCCTCTGACCCTCAGCCCCGCCCGCACCTGCAGGAGCAGGTCCTGGGAGGTGGGTCCCGCGGCGCGCAGCGTCTCCTCCGGCCCCGCGGCGGTGCGGGTGTAGACCACGCGGGTCCCCGCCGCCTCGTAGCTCCCGGGTGCGCTGAGCACGCGACGCCCGTCGCCTCCCAGCAGCGCTGCAGGGACAGGGTCAGCCGCGCCTCGGTCTCCCCCCCGCAAGCGACTCGCCTCCCCGCGCTGGCGCCCGCGGGCCCCGCAGCCCGGCCCGCCCCGTACCCAGGTGGTTGCGGCTGCGGTGCGTGACGCGGATGTGCGTGGCGCCCTCGGGGATCAGGGTCACGTTCCAGTAGCCGGCGAAGGCACCTGCGCGGGAGCGCGGACGGCGTCAGGGCGCGGGGGCGCGCGGGGCCCGCCGCGGGGGTGACGTGGGGGTGGGACGCGACCCTGCGGGCCAGGCGGCCTGCGGGCTCCGGGACCCGGGCAGCGCCCGGGACGCGCGCGGAATTACTGGCCCGGGCGCGGCAGGGGAAGGGTTAAAGCCGCGCGCGTTCTGGGGAGGGCGGGACAATCTGGCAGTGGCCAATCAGAGCGGCGAGCGAGGAGGCTGCGCCGCAGGCTGCCCAATCAGCGCGGGCCCCCGCTTCCGGGCCCGCCGGCCGCTTAAAGGGCCGCGGGGCGCGCGGTCACCGGCGTCGCGAAACACGCGCTGCACCAGGAGGCACGAGTCGTTGGCGCCGCCGCAGCGGCCGCAGCGGTCCTCGCGGGTGCCCGAGCCCAGCAGCCCGTCACAGCCGGCGTTCTGAAAGAGGGGGGACCGCGCGGCGTCACAGCCAGCCCCCCCCCAGCGGCCGCCAGGACGGGAGGGACGGGGCTTGGGGCGGAGCTCTGAGCCCTCGGGAGGCGGGGCCTGAGACCCTCAGGGTGCGGGTCTGGGGGACCCTGGGAGGGGCAGCCTGAAGGTGAAAGGAATGGGGGCCTGGACCGAGTTGCTGGGCAGGGCTTGAGGGTAAAGGATGTGGAGGGAGGGGCTTCCCTGGAGGGAAAAGGGGGGCTGCCTGGGAGAGAAAGGGGGGTGGGGGAGGTAGGCTGGGGGCGGCGATGTGGGGGGGTCCTCACCAGGCAGCGGCCGGCCACGCAGAGCCCCTCGGAGCCGGGACTACAGGGGGTGCCGTCCAGGACACGGCCGAAGCTATGGTAGAAGGCGTGTCCCTGGGCCAGGCAGTTGAGGTCGCACACGTTGGGTGCTGGGTGTGGGAGGAGGGGGTAGGCAGGGAGCCCCCACCCGAGACCCAGCCCCCTTTGCCCCCCACATCCCCTCCAGTCTGCCTTCAGAGTTACATTCCCTTGGGGCAGATGAGGGACTCAGCCAAAGCGGCACCTCCAGGCTGAAGCAGAGCCAGGACTGGAAAGCAGCCAGCTGCCTCCAGCACCCTGGAACCCTCCAGGCCAGGATTGTGGGCTGCAATCATTCATTCACTCACTCATTCGAGTCCTAATATTAGGAATCCTTATGCGGATAACCCATTGTTAGTAACACCATTATCCAGTATGCTTTCATTTATTCTTTCATTCATTCACAAACACACATTGAGTGTCTTCTATTTTCCAGACACCTCTCTAAGCTGGAGGTACATTGGTGGACAGGACTCCCTCTGCAGGTGGGCCCTGCACCCAGCAGGTGCTCAATGAGAAGTGCTGGCCCAGTGCTGAGTCCCACCTGCGCCTCAGTTTCCCCCTTACTGGGCAAGGGGGTCTCATGGGCTGGCGAAGACTGCCCAGCAACACCTGCAGCCCCACTGCCTTCTCTCTCAAGCCTCCTCTTGCTCCCACCTCCCCAAGCCTGGCTGGCAGACCCTGCCTGGGGCAGACCCTGCCTGGGACAGAGCCGAGTGGGCCCTAGTGGACCTCTGTGGGGGTGGGATGGTGGCAGGTTTCCACCAGTGCTCGGGGCAAAAAAATAACCCTGTGAGGCTGACATGGAACTTTCTCCATTCTAGGCTTTTCTTATCTGTCTGCCTTAAATCTGGAGGCATGCTGCCCCGGGCACACGCTTATATAACTTGCTATTTTTGGCTCAATGCGGCATCATTTTCCTGCTACCAGGAAGAATTTGAGGACTGTGGGCCTCTGGATACAGCCCCAAATAATCCTCAGTCAGTTGTTCGACCCTGTGCAGCACGGACCCTGCCTCCCCCACCCCAGCTTCATGCCTCACATGTGCCATTTCCCCTTCATGTCACCAACTCCTACATATCCTTCAAAGTCCTAGTGCTCATGCCCCTTTCTCCATGCAGCCCTCCAAGTCCCCCTTCCTCCTAGGTAGAGCCCTTTCCCTGACAGCCCTGAGTTGTTCCCCCTGGACCCACCCTGGCCACAGAGGCTGGGCTACTCACCCCCGTGGAAGGGCACCCACTGGTAGGTCTCCTGTGCACCCAGGACTGGGCGGCCATTGTAGAGGGCACACTGTAAGTCTCGGAAGGGTGTGGCTCCTGGGGGGCAGTCCTGGGGGCAGACGTGAGTAGGTCAGAAGCTGGCACAGACCACGACAGCCCCGTGGGAGCCCAGAGAACCTGGCAGGGTGGCAGGCATATCTGGGAGCTTGGGTGGGGAAGCAGAAGGGCTTCCGGGCAGACTCAAGGGTCCAAGAGGTGGGTAGAACTTACTGGTAACTGGCAGAGGCGGTACTCATGACTGTTTCCCCAGCACGATGCTTCCCCCGGAAACCTGTGGGGCCGGGAGGGGGGTGTAGTCAGGATCTCCAGAGACCCCCCCCCCAGCCAGCCGCCCCACCCTCCGCCCCCACCAACCCCACCCGGCATTCCAGCCAGATCAGTAGGATTAAAGGGCAAAGCGTGTGTGGGCAGGCCAAGGGTGCGGCCAGGGGCTGGGCCGGGCTGGCAGGAGAGGGGGGCAGGGACCCCCACGGCGCCCCCAGCTGGAGCCCCAGCCTGCGGCTCACCGGATGCAGCGCCGGCTCCGCACCGAGAGCCCCTGCCCGCAGGAGCTGGAGCAGCGGCTCCACGAGCCCCACGGAGTCCACTCGCCCGGACCCTACTTGGGGAGAGAGGGGCACTGTCAGCCTGGGGGGCAGGGGCTGGCCGAGTCCCGTTCCCACCGGCCCCTGGGCTCATGCCTCGCCTTACCTGAGCGCTGCCCCCTGGGCCGCAGTCCAGAAGGGTCCAGAGCAGCAGCAGGAGGCTCTGCAGCGGGCAGTGCCTGGGGGAGCAGAGGGGGCGGAAATGGGGTGGTAATAGAGCCCCCTTACAGGAAAGTTTTGGGGGTCCGCAGGATAAAATAGAGAAACCTCAGGAGCTCAGAGGCTGGCAGGGAGAGGCATGCAAAGAAATCTGCTCTTGTAATTATTGGGTGTATGTTCTCTTATAATGCACACAGCAGGCGCTTAATAAATGCTTGATGAATGAAGGAATCCTTCAGGGATAGACAGGTGTCTCCTAGGTTCTGAGGGGCTCTCACTCCTCTCCCCACCAAAATTGCTTCTACCTTCTGGTGTGGCTGTAGCCACCTGGTCCACTTACCTGTGCCTCAGTTTCCCCATCTGTGCAGTGGGAGCCAGCAGGCCTCAGTCCATGGTTCTTGAAGCCCCTGCAGAGGGTGTGGCTGGTGGGGACCAGGTCAGGGACCGGCAGAGGCCCCCAGTCGCACCCCAGCTGCAGGGACCCCCGGGTTGGGGGTGGGGCGGGAGGGTTGACTTGGCCCCAGCCCTGTCCCAGCGTCTGTCCCAGGCACCTCGCACCTCATAGGCTCCGCGGCAGAGGGCACAGCGAGGGGCGCCAGGGTGCCCTGCAGGGGGGAAACGGGCTCTGGTGAGGCTGGGGCAGGAAGCTTTGCCTCCCTGGCCTCGGTTTCCCCATCCACTAGCAAGAAGGGTGAAGTCACTTGCCAGCCACACCCTCGGCGTGACCCTGCGGGTGGGAGGAAGGGGAGGGAAACCAGCCACGCTGAGGCCCCTCTGGAGCCTCAGTTTCCTGGGTTCTCAGGCCCTCTTGTCCCTGACATTAGGACCTGGACAGCTCTTGGGGTCTGGGGCCCCGGGTGGCTCCAAGTGCTGAGACCCTGAGGGGCCACAGGTCTGGGCCAAGGAGCCAACGGGGTCCCCTCCCTGACGGCGGCTGTGCGACCTGCTGCGCCTCCGAGCCCCCTGAACCCAGGGGGCCCTGGCTGGCCCAGGGACAGGAAGAAGGCTGGGGAGCCCGAGATGGGGCGGAGGCGTGACCTTTCCACAACTCCCCAGCGCGCCGGGTCTAGGTGATGGAAAACGGGGGGCTAGAAGGACTCCCCTCCCCGTCTTGGCCGGACCCCTGGCTTGCAGTGTGATCGCGGGGCAAGCCACACCGCTGGGACTCAGTTTCCCCAGGGGGAAGCGGGACTGAGCTCCCACCTCGGGGACTACTACCCCGAGCCCGACCCGGCCCAGGGAGGTGGAGTTGCGGATTGCAAGGTCCGGACGCCGGCGGGGATAGTGGGGGGATAGGAGAGGGGACTTACGGGCTGCGTACAGCAGAGGCTGCGCGTCCGGGCTCCCCGGCGGCCCCAGGGCGGGCGGAAGCGGCGGGGCCGAGGTGAGGGGCGGGGGGAGCCGGCTGAGGCCCCTCCCACCCGGGCCTCCCTGGGCGCGCCCAGACTGGGGTCCCCAGGGGCGGCGGCCCCGTGCGCCCCCGCGCGGCTGGCGCGCGCCTCGACGCGGATCTGCAGCAGGGGACTGCCCGGCTCGGGCCAAGGGCCCACCTCCCCGCCCGGGCTGCAGCCTGGTGTCCGCGCGTCCCGGTCCCGGTGACCTTGGGAAGCCCGGGGCGGGGGAGCCGCCCCCACCCGCTCGCGGGGCTGCTATTCCGGGCGCCGCACACTCAGGGCCCGGGAATGTACCCGAGCGGAGGTCGTCCTGCCCCGGTTCCAGGCGTGCGGGGCGCGGCGCCCTCCCCGCCGACTCCCCAATCGCTTTGCCACGGGGATCCCCTTACACGGCCACCCCTCCCGCCTCCTGGCCCGCCTTCCTCCTCCTCCCCGGAGGTCTCCCTCCTAGGGGCGGGGACCCCCGGGCGCTTGGGTTCCGATCCCAGGGATGCCCGCCCCAGGGGTCCCCTCACACGGCCCCCGCGCACCGGGGGGAAGCTCAGCCCCGGGGGCCGGGCGTGGGGGGCGGAGAGCCCCCTCAGGCCTCCGCATTCCCGGGCGCTGCTGTCACCGAGGACGCGCCCCTGCCCTCCTCCCGCCCCCCCTGCCAGGGCCCCGGGCTGCCAGCGGCGGCTTCGGAGCCAGAGCCCGTTCCAGAGGGCCCCACCCCCAGCGACTCAGTTTCCCCATCTAGGCAGTGGGGCCGGCAAGGGGTCTCCACTGCGGACTTTGAGGCAGGGCCTCAGTTCTTTGCCTCGCCCAGCAACGACAGGGTGACACCGGGGGTCCCCACCCCCCCACCCGCCTGGGCGTCTGCGCGCCGCCCCCAGCCCCGTCGCGGAGCAGCCGGGGCCCTCGGAGCGCCCTCCCTTTCCGAGGGCTGTCACCCCACGGAGCATTCTGGCGGCTGTGCTTCAGGGATGGTCACATCGAGGGAACAGTGCCAGGGGACCCCTTCCTCCTCGGCTGCCCCTCTGTCCCCTGGGCTCTGCCCAGGCTCTACTTGAGTGCTCCCTCCTTCCAGAAACCCACCCAGCTTCTCCTTCAGTCTTGAGTGAAGGGTTGCTCTGTCTGCCCTCCTGCTTGGGCTCATCAGATCAGGGCCCCTATTGCTATTCATTCATTCAACATTTCTTGAGCACCTACTATGTGCATGCATTGCTGTGAACCCAGCCAATCACAGGCGGGGGAGGGAGGCAGCCCCCCAGGAATGTGTAATCCCACCTCTGATCAGGACTCAGAAAATAGCCTAGGCCCACTGCAGATGGGAGGCTGGGGGTGGTGGTGGTCAGGAAGGGCTTTCCTGGGGAGGTGAACACAGCCAGGAGACGGGGGGCGGGCAGCCCAGGCCAAGGGAATGGCCAGTGCAAAGGCCCTGGGGCTGGTAAGTGTGGGGCGCTAGAGGGACAATCAGGAGGGAGAGACACGGAACAGAGTGTGCCTGGGATCCGGGAGTCAAGTCAGCTGGTGGCGGACGTGCAGGTGCTGGCGGCCCAGGGGTGATGATTAGGGCAGTGGCAGAGATCCTGGGGTGCGAGAGTGGACAGAGCGGAGGCTGAGACTGGGTCTCAGAGGCTGGGCAGGGCAGGGAAGCTGGTGAGCGTGGAGGCCCCCAGGCTACAGAGGACAGTGGTCTGGTAAGGAAGTTGAGGATGGAGAGTGGGTGTGGGCGGGGCTGGGGGGCAGATGGGTGGGAGGAGCCTGTGACCTTGCGGGGTGGGGGCGGGGCTGAAGCCTGATTGGAGAGACTCGCACCCTGCACACAGACAGGATGCGACAAGCGGGGGCAGCAACTCCATACGCCCTCTACTGGGTCTCCTGAGCACCTACTCTGTGCCTCCTCAGTCAGCTCAGCCAGGGCTTTGCCAAGTGGACAATCGTCCCCCTCAGATGTACCCCATTCCCAGAGCCCCAGGCCACCCTGACATGCAGGGAGTGCATGCAGCAGGCACTGTCATATAGAAAGTGCATACAGCAGGCACTGCGTACTGCAAGGAATGCATTCAGCAGCATTGTCATATAGAAAGTGCATACAGCAGGCACTGCATGCTGCAGGGAGTGTATACAGCAGGCAATGTGTTCTGCAAGGAATACATGCATCAGGTGCTGCAGGATATAGAAAGTGCATACAGCAGGCACTGTGTCATACAGAAAGTGCACACAGCAGGCACTGCACCCTGCAGGAAGCATATAAAGCAGGCACTGTGTGCTGCAGGGAGTGCATACAGCAGGCACTGCTCCCCGCACGGGGCCCTAGGCCTTGTGCGCTCAGCTAGGTAGTGGTGGATGCGCGTCTGTGTGAGGGTGGGGGGTCCTGAGCCCCGCCGAGCGCGCCCCGCAGCAGCCTTTGCTTCCCGGGTCTCCGGCCTCCGGCTCCTCTGGAGGAACTCAGCTGGGCTCAGCGGATTCCGGATTCCCTGGAGAAGGAGGCGCGGGTGGAGGGGGCCCTGCCGTCTCAGCGCTGCACTCCCCAGAGGCTCCTTCCTGGGCTCTGGCCCCAAAGCCGGCCCGGGGGTCATCAGGGTGTCCCCCGGGGTCCACGTGGCCGTGGCTCGGGCAGACTCCTGCTGAAGGAATCCTGTAAGCAGGTCTCATGGCCCCCCACTGCCCCGTGGCCTTCCCGAGAGCCCTCAGGCTTGGCCACGTGGTCTCCAGGACACTGAGCCAAGCGGCCAGAAGGGTCCTGCCATCGTCCCTGCCCCAGTACCCCAGGTCTCCGGGCCCCCTCGGCTGTCCGTGGCCGGGAGTGTGGGAAGGCCACAAACTCACTCACTGTGTGCACAGCATGGTCTGACGTCCCCTTCTCGTGGGGGCCCAGAATCATTCCCTCCAGGCACCCATGGCTCCTGCCAACTCGGGGTGCCCAGAATTCTCTGAGAAGCCCCTTCCTTGCCCCTCTGCCTTGCTCTGGGCCTTTGATGCTGCCAGACTCATCCCTCCCCGCCGCCTCCACATTCCCTGGATTTTCCTGGTGCTTCTGGGCAGGAGGCGGGGGACTGGCCCTCCACCTCCACAATGCATCACATGGTCCCAGCTTGGCCAACCGGTGAATTGTCTCCCCAGCCACAGCGACTGGCTCAGAGATGAGCACGTGACCCAAGTGGGCCAATAAGAGCCTGCCCTGGGACTTGAGCTGGACCATTAGGGGAAATGGTTTTCTCTGTCTGCTGGGGTTACCACAGGGAGGGTGTGAGTTGAGGCTGCTGGTGTCTTCTTTGCCATCCCACGAAGAGCTACGTCAGGGAGATGCCAGCACAGAGGGCAAGGAGTGGAAAGGGCAGATTTCTCAACAGGTTGTTTGAGTCCCTGGATCGAGCCATACCTGAAGCCATCTACTTTTTTTTGTTTTGTTTTTTTTAAGATTTATTCTATTTCTCCCCCTACTTGTTTGCACTTGCTCTCTGCTTTCTGTGTCTGTTCATTGTGTGCTCTATGTGTCTGCTTGTCTATTTTTTTCTTTTTGGAGGCACCTGGAACCGAACTTGGGACCTCCCATGTGGGAGGGAGGTGCCCAATCGCTTGAGCCACATCCACTCCCTGCTTGTTTTGTCTCTCACTGTGTCTCCTCGTTACGCCATCTCGTTGCTTGCGTCATCTTTTTGCATCAGCTCGCCACGCCAGCACATCGTGTCAGCTTGCTGTCTTGCTCGTCTTCTTTAGGAGGCACTGGGAACCGAACTCCCATGTGGTAGGCAGGCGCCCAGCTACTTGAGCCACATCCGCTTCCTATTGTCTGTTATTTCTAACCAAAAGTTCCTGCTTCAGGGAGCAGTGTTTCCCCTGGGACACTGCCAAGCCCTCCTGCCCCGATCCAGCGATTGTGAGCCCCACAAGGGAGAAACAAGCCCCCTCACACCCCGTGAGCCAGCCACTGCCCTGGGGGTCTCACGTCTGCCGGGACACCTAGTGAGACTAGGAGTTGCCGGGACAGTGACACAACCAGCATCCAGAGATGCGGTTCTGTGTCGTTACTGTCACCACAATCCTTAACAGAGCCACAGTTAGAGACCCCTCCTCAGTTCGATGCTGGCGGTGGACCCCGGGGTGGGCCCTTCACCCTCACGGCTACAGCCAGGGTGGGGCAGGGGCGAGGCAAGATTCCCAGCTCTGGGAAAGTTCCCATCTGATCCAGGAGCACAGGAGACCCCATCCTGGAATTCTCACCTAACTCCCTTATTCCACGTGTCTTTGAGAATGGCCCAGAATCTCAGTCCCGCTTGGCGATCAAACTGAACGCTCCGGGAAGGGGGGTCGTAAGATTTCTCCTTCCTCACAGCGCACAGGGCATAAAGGAAATGGAGGAGCCGTGGAAACGGCGGCGGTTCCTGGAAAGGCTGGCGAAGCATCACCGTAGGACCTGGCGATTCCACCCCAAGTGGGTGAAAGCAGATGTTCAGACACAAGCCTGCACACAAAGCTTCCCCGCAGCATCGGCCACGCTCGCCCAAAGCCGGGTGCAGCCCGAGTGGCGTTTACTGGAAGAATGAAGAAGCAAACTGTGGTCCGGCCACACACCGGAAGATGTGTCAGCCATCCAAGGAACCGTCAGCGAGCAAATGGGTGTCCCGGGCCCCAGGGCACCCCCAAGTCCAGCTCCCTGAGCGCCACACCCCTGTCGCTCATGCCCCAGGACCCCGTTCCCCGGCCCCAAATCAAGCTCTGCCATCCAGATGGAGCCAGAAGGGGAGGGACCAGTGCCCCCTCCAGCCCGCGCCCCGCCACAGAGCGAGCCACACGTCCGGCGTGGAAGTTACTGGCCCGTCCATGTCAGTGGGGGAGGCAGGGGCTGAGGGTCTCAGAGTGGAGCCCTGGGCACCAGGTGAGAGAGGAGAGATGGAGAAGACACAGAGAGGTGGAAGGAAAGGAGAGACAAGGCCGAGGGGGGCGTCGTGCCCACGCCAGGCCAGCCTCGCTGACACCAGAGTTACGGGTTTCTGGGGGCAGTGGCAGTGGGGTCCCTCCCGTCCCCTCTGCTGACAAAGCTGCTGGTTCCCAGGGACTTTGATGGACAGGCCGAGGGCACGCGGGTGTCCACGGGTGCTGTAAACGCCAGGACACCTGGCACCTTCCGGAAGGAGAGGGCTGGGTCGACGGGGGGCAGGGTCCCGGGCCACCGCTGACCCTGCACCCTTCCTCTGAGCCTCCCGAGGTCCCCCGGGAGTCCGGCTCCCTGAGGCGCTGGCTCAGCAGCCGCCCCCTCCACCTGCGGGCAGGTATTTTTAAGCTGCGCTTCCTGCACTTCTCCTGGGAAATCTGCTGAGTCTGGTGAGTTATCTCAGGTCAGAGAGAGAGGAGTCTAGAAGGGAAAGTGAGGGCTGCAGACCGGGGCATGGGGGACGTGGGGGCCCACTGGGCAGGCCGAGGGGCTCCGGCCGGCGACCGCCCGGCCTCAGGACCCCAGGGCAGGGCTCGGGTTGGGAAGGTCGGGCTGCCCCCTGGATGCCGCCATGCTGCGCCCCAGCTCTGCACTCCTGAGCTCATCATACAAACTGTGCCTCAGTTTCCACGTCTGTAAAATGGGGCTATCAATAAGCCCCACAAGGCTTTGGGTTTTGTTTGGGGGGAGGGTGCAGTTGGGGGACCTAATGATACCTTTCACGTTACTGGGACTGGAAAGCTTATTTCCCTCTACAGTAAGGACACCAAGAGAGAAAGGTGATGTCCCCGCTGTGGCCTCGTGTTTTTCAAATCTCTCCAACGTGCAGGTGACATTCCCCCCGTTTCCACAGCCCCCGCCGGGGACGCCACCTCCTTGGGCAGGTCAGAGGTGCCCTCCCCGACCCATGTGCCCACCACTCTGGCGTTCCAGTCTGTTCCCGGCTGTTGCTTTCTGTTCTCTCCCCTCCAGATCGTCACCTCCTCAAGGACAGACTGATCCGGTCTGTCTGTTCCCGCCCCAGCCCCTGAGACTCGATAAATATCCACCGAATGAACAGATGAGGAAAGAATGAATGAATGAATGAATGAGAAGCAGTTCTTGGGAGCAGAAGCAGCTTCCAGAAGATGTATCTGGAGAGGTGACGGGGGTGGGGCTGAGCCAGCGTTGGGGGGTCAGGCTGGGGTGGGCAGGGTCTGGGGGCAGCTGCTCAGAGGGTCTCAGACCAGGACAAGGGGCCCCCACCCCGGCTCAGCTGGGAACAAGCGGGAGCAGGAGTGGGGGGCAGAGCCGGTTCTGGGCGGCAGGCCAGGCCAGGAGCTTCAGAGCTCCTTCTCGCCAAGATCTTTCTGTCCCCTCAGCGCCCAGACTCTCCCTGGAGCTGCTGGCGGGGTGGGGGGCAGTGCTGGGGGGAGCCCGGCTTAATCACAGTCTCCAGAGGCCTTCTCTGACCCCCGACTCGGCCGTGTCATGGACAGTGTCATTGTAGTACCTTAAATTGCTCTTTTGATGGGAGCACACGGGGTCCAGCACAGACTCCATGTATACAGTAGGTGCTTAACGAGTACCTGAATTCACACGGGGCGGAGGTGCACTGTCCACAAAGAACCGGCTCCCTGTCTCCGTGGATTCCAGGGTGACAGTGGCCACGTGGCTCCGGCCAGCTGGCCCCGCGCTGAGTCCGGGCCACCGAAGCTGCCCCAGTCTTGCGCCGTCCAATGCACTGGGCTCCCGCAGAGCCCCCCACGCCCCCTTTTGACGCAGGTATTCTGTGTTCCTGGGGGTGTGGCCAGGCTGGATCCCAGAATCTGGTCTCTGGAAAATTCCAAAGCCTGGCTCCAGCACGGGGAGTCCTGCTAGCCCCTCCCCACTCCCTGTGTTATGTAACATTTGGGGATTAACGCCTGGGGTCGGATCCAGCCGTGCTGCCTTCCTCGCTGGGTAAGCCGCCTCGCCTCCTGGGGCCTCCGTTTGCTCACCTGTTAAATGGGTCCCAAGGGCTCTTATGAGGAAATGAGGGGTTAGAGGGGCGAGCTTGGGTTAGGGTAGGGCCTCAGAGATGCCCCCCACGGCCCCCAGTGGGGCCCAGCCCGTCCCATGTCTTCTCATCAAGTCGCCCCCCACCACGTCCCCACTCAGGGCTGGAAGCCCCGTCCCTTCTCCCTGATGCCCTCCATCCCTGCCATGCCCCAGCCCAGAGTCCCCCACCCAGTCCTGCCTCACTCCTCCTCCAGCTCCAGCCCCAGAGGTGCTTGGGCTTCTCCCCTGCTCCAAAGCCTAACTTGGCTCCCCAGTACCATCCCTACCAAGCCCCACCTAACCACGTGGGTCCCACAGACCATCGCTTCCCCCCGCAGGGAGAATCCACATACATACACCTTCAGGATAACCAGACAAAGCTCTGCCTGCCCGGCGCTCCCTGGAGAGGAGGGGAGGCAGCCTCGGGGGGCAGGATCCACCCCTGAGCCTCAGTTTCCAGCCGTGTTAGCCGTGCTGAGCCCCTAGGGAGGTGCAGGGCTGGGGCTGGGGCTGGGGCTGGGGCTGGGGCTGGGGGACCAGGCGCCGAGCGCCACGCCGCTCCTGGCACCCAGTCGCCGGCAGCCCCGCGCGCCACGCGCCCCCCTCCCGGCTCCCGCCAACCCGGAGCGCCTGGGCTCCGCCCCTCCCCGTCCCCTGCAGCCAGTAAGACGCGGCCCCGCCGGCGGGCGCCCCCAGAGCGGAGGCGCGGGGGTCCCACCCCAGGCTGCGCCAGTGCCCGCGCGGTGGCCCCGCCGAGCGCCGGGGCGCGATGGAGCCCGGGCTGCAGCGACGGCGCAGGAGTTGCCAGCTGGTGGCCTCCTTCCTGCGCGACCCGGGCTCGGGGCGCGTCTACAGGCGCGGGAAGCTCATCGGCAAGGTGGGGGCTCCGCGGCCAGGGGGCGTCCGGGTGAGGAGGGGGCCCCGGCGGGAAGGGGGTCCCAGGGGAGAGGGGTCCCGGCAGGGAGGGGGTCCCAGGGGAGGGGAGGTCCCCGCGGGTAGGGGTTCCCGGCAGGGAGGGGGTCCCAGGGGAGAGAGGGTCCTGGCAGGGAGGGGGTCCCGTCAGGGAGGGTGTCCAGGGCTCAGCGGGGCCCCCACAGGCGCAGACAAGCAGGTTGTGCTCCTACAAACGGGGCGCAGAGGGGAGTGTGGGGTCCCATCTGTCCACACGCCTGCGCAGGGTGTTTGGGGTTTTTTTCTCCGCCTGGGCCCCGCGTCCCCGAGCTGGTGTTTGGCGCTGGGTCTGCGTGGCTGGGCCGACCGTCCCGGTGGCTGCCTGGTGTGCCCCGGGCGTGGCCTGGCCAGAATGGGTGTCCACAGCGTCAGGCTGTGTCGCTGGGCTGCGTGTGTAACACACGGACACACCCCCACACCCCTTTCTATATGTGACTGTCTTATGCTGTTTGCAGGTGTGCTTGTGTGGTTTTGTGTGCCCAAGTGTGTGTGTCCAGATGTGGGTTATGCATCTCTGAGCCTTGTGTGTGTCTGTTTTTGTGTGTTCATGTATTGTACTGTGGGTCCGTGCGTGGCGGCCATGTCTGTGCATGGCGGCCGTGCCTGTGCGTGGTGGCGCGTGGGTGGTGGCCCGTGCCCGTGCGTGGTGGCCGTGTCTGTGCGTGGTGGCGCGTGTCCGTGCGTGGTGGCACGTGTC